>OU342742.1:228353622-228571774 GCA_910589775.1 Avena eriantha
GTGTGTTCTTTTTAGTAACAACAACCAGAGAGTGATTTTGCATGTGTATTATTTTCACATACCACCTATGGATCCACCTGTGTCATTGCATATGTGTTCTTTCACTAAGAACAACCAGAGTCATTGCATGTGTGTTCTTTCACATACCACATATGGATCCACAAGTGTCATTGAAATGTGTGTTCTCTTCAGAGACCACACATGGATCCACCGGTGTCATTGCATGTGTGCTTTTTCCATAATCCACCTATGGATCCACTAGTGTCATTGCATGTGTGTTCTTTTTACTAACAACAAGTGAGTCATTTCATGACTGTTCTTTTCACATACCACATATGGATCCACCAGTGTCATTGAAATGTGTGTTCTCTTTAGAGATCACACACGGATCCACCAGTGTCATTGCATGTGTGTTCTTTTCACTAACAACAACTGGATTCATTGCATGTGTGTTCTTTTTACTAACAACAACCAGAGTCATTGTAATGTGTGTTCCCTTTAGAGACCACACATGGATCCACCAGTTTCATTGCATGTGTATTCTATTTAGTAACAACAATCAGGGTCATTTTGCATGTGTGTTCTTTTCACATACCACCTATGGATCCACCAGTGTCATTGCATATGTGTTCTTTTCACTAACAACAACAAAAGTCATTGCATGTGTGTTCTTTTCACATACCACATATGGATCCACTAGTGTCATTGAAATGTGTGTTCTCTACAGAGACCACACATGGATCCACCAGTGTCATCGCATGTGTGTTCTTTTTAGTAACAACAACCAGAGTCATTTTGCATGTGTGTTCTTTTCACATACCACCTATGGATCCACCAGTGTCATTGCATGTGTGTTCTTTTCACAATCCACCCATGGATGCACCAGTGTCATTGCATGTGTGTTCTTTTTAGTAACAACAACCAGAGTCATTGAAATGTGTGTTCTTCTCACATACCACCTATGGATCCACCAGTGTCTTTGCATGTGTGTTCTTTTTAGTAACAACAACCAGATTCATTTTGCATGTGTGTTCTTTTCACATACCACCTATGGATCCAATAGTGTCATTGCAATGTGTGTTCTTTTCCCAATCCACCCATGGATCCACCAGTTTCATTGCATATGTGTTCTTTTTAGTAACAACAACCAGAGTCATTGAAATGTATGTTCTTTTCACATACCACCTATGGATCCACCAGTGTCATTGCATGTGTGTTCTTTTCACATGGATCCACCATAGTCATTGCATATGTGTTCTTTTTAGTAACAACAACCAGAGTCATTTTGCATGTGTGTTCTTTTCACATACCACCTATGGATCCACCAGTGTCATTGCATATGTGTTCTTTTCACTAACAACAACCAGAGTCATTGCATGTGTGTTCTTTTCACATACCACATATGGATCCAGCAGTGTCATTGAAATGTGTGTTCTCTACAAAGACCACACATGGATCCACCGGTGTCATTGCATGTATGTTCTTTTCACTAACCACAACTGGAGTCATTACATGTGTGGTCTCTTCACAATCCACACATGTATCCACCAGTGTCATTGCATTGGTGTTCTTTTTAGTAACAACAACCAGTGTCATTGCATGTGTGCTCTCTTGAGAGACCACACATGGATCCACCAGTGTCATTGCATGTGTGTTATTTTTACTAACAACAACCAGAGTCACTGAAATGTGTGCTCTCTTCAGAGACCAAAAATGGATCCACCAGTGTCATTGCATGTGTGTTCTTTCACTAACAACAACCAGAATCATTGCATGTGTTTTCATTTCACATACCACATACAGATCCACCAGTGTCATTGCATGTGTGCTCTTTTCACAATCCACACATGGATCCACCAGAGTCATTGCATGTGTGTTCTTTTTAGTAACAACAACCAGAGTCATTGAGCATGTGGGTTCTTTTCACATACCACCTATGGATCCACCAGTGTCATTGCATGTGTGTTCTTTTCACTAACAACAACCAGAGTCATTGCATGTGTGTTCTTTTCACATACCACATATGGATCCACCAGTGTCATTGAAATGTGTGTTCTCTACAGAGACCACACATGGATCCACCAGTGTCATTGCATGTATGTTCTTTTCACTAACAACAACCAGAGTCATTTTGCATGTGTGTTATTTTCATATACCACCTATGGATCCACCAGTGTCATTGCATGTGTGTTCTTTTCACAATCCACCCATGGATCCACCAGTTTCATTGCATGTGTGTTCTTTTTAGTAATAACAACCAGAGTCATTGAAATGTGTGTTCTTTTCACATACCAACTATGGATCCACCAGTGTCATTGCATGTGTGTTCTTTTCACATGCATCCACCAGAGTCACTGCATGTGTGTTCTTTTTAGTAACAACAACCAGAGTCATTTTGCATCTGTGTTGTTTTCACATACCACCTATGGATCCACCAGTGCCATTGCATGTGTTTTCTTTTCACTAACAACAACCAGAGTCATTGCATGTGTGTTCTTTTCGCATACCACATATGGATCCACCAGTGTCATTGAAATGTGTGTTCTCTACAGAGACCACACATGGATCCACCGGTGTCATTGCATGTATGTTCTTTTCACTCACAACAACTTGAGTCATTGCATGTGTGTTCTCTTCACAATCCACACATGGATCCACCAGTGTCATTGCATGTGTGTTCTTTTTAGTAACAACAATCAGTGTCATTGCATGTGTGTTCTCTTCAGAGACCACACATGGATCCACCAGTGTCATTGCATGTGTGTTCTTTTTACTAATAACAACCAGAGTCATTGAAATGTGTGCTCTCTTAAGAGACCACACATGGATCCACCAGTGTCATTGCATGTGTGTTCTTTTCGCTAACAACAACCAAATTCATTGCATGTGTGTTCTTTTCACATACCACATATGGATCCACCAGTGTCATTACATGTGTGCTCGTTTCACAATCCACCCATGGATCCACCAGTGTCATTGCATTTGTGTTCTTTTAAGTAACAACAACCATAGTCATTGAAATGTCTGTTCTTTTCACATACCACATATGGATCCACCAGTGTCATTGCATGTGTGTTCTTTTCACTAGCAACAACCAGAGTCATTGCATGTGTGTTCTTTTCACATACCACATATGGATCCACCAGTGTCATTGAAATGTGTGTTCTCTATAGAGACCACACATGGATCCACCAGTGTCATTGCATGTGTGTTCTTTTTAGTAACAACCAGAGTCATTAAAATGTGTGTTCTTTTCACACACCACCTATGGATCCACCAGTGTCATTGCATATGTGTTCTTTTCACTAACATCAACCAGAGTCATTGCATGTGTGCTCTTTTCACAATCCACATATGATTCCACCAGTGTCATTGCATGTATGTTCTTCTCACAATCCACCCATGGATCCACCGGTGTCATTGCATGTGTGTTTGATACATGGCAAATGTATCTACAATTTTTGATGTTCCATGCTTGGTTTTATCCACTTTCTTGTGTTTTGTTCCAACTTTGGAGTACTTTTCATATGATTTCTCAGACTAACCTATTAACAAGAGCCACAGTGCCAGCTGCGTGTTTTCTACTGTTTTTGGTTCCAGGAAAGTGAGAAAATGAATACTCCCAGAATTGGACGGGACAAAAGCCAAAGTGCCTATTTTTCTGGATGTCATCAAGTGCCAGAATACGAGACGGAGAGGGGCCAGGGGGCCACCACACCACCTGGCCGCGCGGCCAGGCCTGGCCCGTGCCAGGGGGTGGTGTGGCCGCTCCCGGCACCCCCTCAGCCTCTCCTTCCGCCTATATATTTCCCTCGAGACGAAAACCCTAAGGACCGGATCAAAGATCCACGAAAGATTCTGTAGCCGTCGTCATCTCCAATCTAGATCGGGAGGGATCTAAAGCTCTTCCCGGCACCCTGCCGGAGAGGGGAATTCACCCTGGAGGCCTTCTTCATCACCATGCAAGCCTCCGGTGTGATGCGTGAGTAGTTCATCCTTGTACTACGGATCAATGTAGTAGCTAGATGGCTGGTTCTCCACCTTTGTGCTTTCATGTTTAGATCTTGTGAGCTCCATTCATGATCAAGATCATCTATTTGTAATTATGCATGTTGTGTTTGCGGGGATCCGATGGATATTGAGATGCTATTTCAGATTGATTATTGATTCTATCATGTCTTTGTTATTTGTGATCTTGCATGCTTTCCGTTGTTAGTAGCTATCTTGGCCAAGTAGATGCTAGCAACTCCAAGAGTTAGTATTTATGCTCGATAGTGGGTTCATGCCTCTGGTAATCTGGGGAAGTAACAGAAATATCTAAGGTACTAGATGTGTTGTTGCTACTAGGGAGAAAACAACAATCCTTTGTTCATAGAACAATCGTATTGTTTACTTTACACGCAGTTCGTAAAGCAATAATCTGTTGCTTGCAACTTAATACTGGAGGGGGTTCGGATGATAACCTAAAGGTGGATTATTAGTCATAGATGCAGTTGGATGGCGGTCTATGTATAATGTTGTAATGCCCAATCGAATCTCAAAGGAGTCAAGATGATTAGTATATGCATGTATTGCTTTCTCGATGTTTGTCAATTGCCCCGCTATAATTTGTTCACCCAGCATGTTATCTATCTTAAGGAGAGCCACCTCTAGTGAACTATGGATCCTGGTCCTTTCTTTTACATACAATCTATAAACTGTTTACTTCTTTGTGTTTACTTTCTGCAAACTTTTACTTCTTTCCATTCGATACGTTTAATCCTTTGTTTTCCGCAAAACACGGTGAGATTGACAACCTCATCTCAAGTTGGGGACAAAGTTATGTGGTTGTGTTGTGCAGGTCTCCACGTTGTTACTAGCACCGGTAGTGCGCCCTCCCAAAGCTCAGCTAGTAACACCTTTGGGGTGTTTCGTTGCTCCTACTGGTTCAATTAAACCTTGGTTTCATAACTGAGGGATACTTGCTACTGTGCTCATCATACCTTCCTCTTGGGGTTCCCAACGAGCTCTACATCAACACTGCCATCAAGCATTTTTCTGCGCGCCGTGCATTAAGCCATCAATGTTCTATTCACTAACAACAACTGGAGTCATTGCATGTGTGTTCTTTTCACATACCACATATGGATCCACCAGAGTCATTGAAATGTGTGCTCTCTTCACAATCCACCCATGGATCCACCAGTGTCATTGCATGTGTGTTCTTTTTAGTAACAACAACCAGAGTCATTGAAATGTGTGTTCTTCTCACATACCACCTATGGATCCACCAGTGTCATTGCATGTGTATTCATTTCATAATCCACACATGGATCTACCATAGTCATTGCATGTGTGTTCTTTTTAGTAACAACATCCAGAGTCATTTTGCATGTGTGTTCTTTTCACATACCACCTATGGATCCACCAGTGTCATTGCATGTGTGTTCTTTTAACTAACAACAACCAGAGTCATTGCATGTGTGTTCTTTTCACATACCACATATGGATCCACCGGTGTCATTGCGTGTGTGCTCTTTTCATAATCCACCTATGGATCCACTAGTGTCATTGCATGTGTGTTCTTTTTACTAACAACAAGCGAGGTGCCACATGCATTCCCTATGCTCAACCCCAGGAAACACAACATCAACAGCATTCTCAAGACCCTCGGATGCACCAGTGTGTATCACCAAGCCTTTAGGGTGACCAATTACTTCCCGTAGTCTCTGCATGAACCATGTCCAACTTTCATTTGATTCACCCTCAAGAACAGCATAAGCTACGGGTAGAAGCCAATTATGCGCGTCCAAAGCACAAGCAAAAGCAACATGTCCCCTGAACTTCCCTGTTAAAGAAGTTCCGCCTATTGCCAAGTATGGCCTGCAGTCGTCTAGGAACCCCTTCCAGCATGCCTTCAGGCAGACAAAACATCTCCTGAAGCATATCTTATCTGCCTGCTTATACCTGACCCCCTCGAGACCTTTTCTCTCCCTTTCACAACCTCGTAATCGATGTCAACAACACTACCAGGTGATGTTTTCTCTACCTGATCTTTGAAACTATACAACATATGAAAACTGTCATTCCACTTGCCTTGAATGAAGTCTAGAGCCATCTCCTTCCCATCAAAGACTCTATGATAAGGAATCAGAATGTTAAACTTTTTGCTAATCTTTGCTCTGAGTTCAGCTGGTCCAATGTTATGATCCTGCCTCACCTAGTCAAGTATAGTAGCAGCAATCCACTTGGTAGTCACCAGTCTAATTTTACCACTTAAAGAAGTATTAGGGCAGTTGTGTCTCTTCGTGTTTACTTTGATCTGCATTCGATAAGAATCCAAATAATTCAGAGCTAGTTATCAGTAGAATAAATATGAGAAAGACTGAAACTAAATCTAGCCATTGCAACCTGAAATGGGTGTCCACCCCGCATTGGAGATCCATGTAATCTCAATTTACACACATTACTTTCCCTACAGTGCACCCTAAATCTCTTTTGTTCGCTCTTTTCAATAATCAATTCGAACCCAACTCTAATTGCATAGGTTGCAACTGCATATCTGTAGTCCTCCACATTATCAAAGACAGTCCCGTCATCAATTGTAGGATTGTCCCTGTCAAAGTGTATCACTGGCCTGTCCACGTCTTTGTCGTCGTATCTACATCCCATTTCCACATCTTCACATTCCTCTTCCTCATCAGTCCCATAGTCAGGCTCAAAGTTCAAATCAACCAAATATTCCCTACTCTCCATCCTATCAGGGTCAGCAGCCACGTCTGGATATGCTTTCTCATCATCATCCGCACCGCCACACGTTTCAGTGCCTTCATGCTCGCTTGACAAAGCATCATGCTCAAGGACAAGCTGTACAAACGTCCTGCAGTTACCAACACATATCCTTGCCATCACCATGGGAATAGAAACGATAATTGGTGTATGCAGATAAGGAATCACAGTTCTTACCTTTCAATGTGGACGCACGACACCTTCTTCGGGCTCCATACCTCCAAAGCTCTGCACCCCGCTACCTCTCCCCCCGTTTCGTTGTCCTCTATGCTCTCCAGACGCGCTCTCCAACCGCGTAGGACCCATATCCGTGCTCTCAATCCTCGCAGGATCCATCTCCGAGCGGGATCCGGATCACCAGCGTCGTTGGGCCCCTAACCTAACGGCCGACTCTTGGTTTTCGTTTCTAGACGCGCATGGGCGGTGGGCGGCAACAAGGCAACAAGGCAGGGAGGGGAGGGGAGGGGACGTGAGGGGATGGCAGGGAGGGGAGGGCGGGAGGATGACGGCCCAAGGGGACGACAAGAGCGGTGCACGACTGAGCGGAGTGGCGGAGGCAGGAGCAGAGGAGAGGAGCGAAGCAGAGCTGGTTGCGACAAAGCATGGAAAATTGCACAATAATGTGTTGGTGGGCGGCACCAGCCCTCGAACCTAGGACGCGCGACGCCGTAGGTGGAGGAGGCGGGCCCGCCTGTCAGAAAACATGCCACCTGTCAGCGCACTATGCACGGGGAGCACTTCATGGAATTTTTAGCAGGTCCCACATGTCAGTCTGTTTGATCAAAACTTGCATGCAGTGCATGGCTGGTTCACGCGCTAGTTCCGGAAAAAAGCCCGTTGATCCAAACTTGAATTGGCAGTTCCGCTTCTTCCCCCCCGTCTCATCGTCTCCTCGCAGTGGCAGTTCCGCTTTGTCTCCCTCGTCTGTTATCCCCTTCTTCTTCTCCTCACAGTGGTAGTTCTTCTTTCTTCCTAGATCAAAACATTCCCGCACGTAAGCCATGGCCAGTAGCCGGATGAAGAGGAACTGGGCCGATCTCTCGGCCGACCCACTTCGCAAGATCGCCAACTATTTGCTGGAGAAAGAGTAGTACGTCGACACCTATGCTGCTTGTCGGGAAGTCTGCACCGATTGGCGCCACACTTTAGAGGTGCCCGAATGCCATCTAAACAACTGGATCATAATAGATAACACACTTTCAGACGTTGGCGACTTCACCTTCCTCAACCTCTCCACTGGTCGTTGCTTTAGGACAAATCTATGGACGTCCATCGAAGGTTCACATTCACATCCGATATTTATTGGTATTTTCCATTGTAAACATCTTAGTGCTAACTGATGCCCTCTTCTTCCAAAAGATTCTACTTCGTCAGTGTTTCTCGTGGAGTCATCGTGCTTGCTCAGAGGGTGGAGCCGTACCAGATCCGGCTTATGAACCCAATCACTCATAAGTCTAACACTGAGTTTCAAGCACACATACCATCTTATCTTCTGCAATCTGTCGTCTTGACGAAGTCCCCGATGATGGTGTTCGTTTGCACTGATTATCCAGATCATATTGCATGGGCCGATGAGAGCACCCCAACGGGGCAAATCAATGGATTATTTGGAGAAGGATTGTATTCGCCACCTCCTAATATGCTTCTAGTCTGCATGACGACATTCCAAGGGGAAGTATAGGCATTACTTGAGAATGGAGACATCTTGTCGACCAATATCCAGTTAGAGCAGCGCGCGAGCACTGTCACGATGGCCAAAATAATTTCGGCCCTAGTCTTTGAACAGGTACGCGGAACCTACAATTTTGTACCTTGTGGAGTCAGATGGTGATGTGCTTCTTGTGTTCAACGGGGATTTCACCAAAGGGCAACCGGTGTTGTACCGGGTGGACACGGAGAACCGCTCTCTTGAGGCTTTCGGCGACATTGGAAGTCGTGCCCTCTTCGTTGGTTACAATCGGTCTATCTCCATTGACACCAGGTTACACCCCACAGTCAAACCCGGTTGCATATACTACAGGAATTACATTAGACTGTACGATCATGAGGTTCAAGCCTAGGAAGACGAACCAACAATTGTAATGTATGTCTAAAGTCTGGAACATACACCGATGTCTTACCCTCTGGACGAGATACTGGCAGCACACTGCAGACGGAGAGATTTCTGTGAACATGTGTTGTAGCACGCGGGAGCCGCCGACGACGAAATATATAGGGGAGAATGAATCATATATTCATCCTAGGTTATTTGCTATCATTTTCAAGTCTATTTTTCGAAGTAGAAATTTGTACTGTATTTATATTATTTCGATGAGCAGTATGCGTATTACCTTTCAGACAAAATTGTAATGTATTTAAATTTAGTACTTCCAGATTTCAAAGTATTTATTTTTAGTAGCTTCTTTCAGAATTCTCTGTGTTCGACACGGGCATCAGCTCAGCGCCGGAATTCAGGTCCCACATGGAAAATTGCACAATAATGTGTTGGTGGGCGGCACCACCCCTCGAACCTGGAATGCGTGCCGTCGAAGGTGGAGGGGCGGGCCCGCCAGTCAGAAAACATGCCACATCGGCATCCCCTATTTCTGATGCCCTTTAAAAAAATAAAACACGCCACATCGTTATCCCCTGTTTCTGATGGTGTTGATACACTCGACGGTACATGGTGGCATATAAATAATATCGTATAAACATAAGGCCACAGTCGTCAACATTTCTAAAATGAAACCCGGTCCTGTCTCCTACCTATCCTGGTACATTGCCCGATGAGGTGGATAGCCACGACCGATCTTGTTAATACGTTCACACTCTTATGCTGAGAAGGGAAATAAAGATTGAGCTGTTAATGCAACGAGTGTCGAATTATTACCCTCTAAGGAAATGGGAAATGGTTATTTTCACGCGTGCCCGTAGTCCAAACCTACTGTCAGTCTTTCACTCCCCTTCTCCGACTAACCACAGTTCACCTTGCGCAGCTCCTCCACGCCGCACCAACTAGGGTAACATGGCCCCGCCTAAGCCGCCGCCGCCGCGACAGCCGCCGAAACTGGGGTATTTAGCCCCTCTAAGGCAGGCCATGAAGCTCTACTTCAAGGTCGGTCTCCCATTGCCCTTCCAGGCGGATGATTTCCCCGAATGTGCCTAATCGGCCGCGGTGGCAACTACACCGTCGCCGGCTCTAGATGCGGCAAGCAGGGCCAAGAGAGCAATGTGGAGAAATCGCGTGGCAGCATTACAGCATGCTCTAGGCAGTGGGAACAAGGTACATATCAGATCGTTCATGAGAGCATGCCGCCGCCGAGGGTACACACCCTCGAATAGGGCAGCGCCAAGGTCTAGGAACTCTCGCGTCCACGCTTCGGCGCGGACTACCTTACCTCAGTGGGGTAGGCTGGGAGCACGCCGTCTGCGGCAAAGATGCTCCATCCTACGCACCGTCAAAGGCCGTACCGTGGCGGCGACCAAGCGTCTACACTCAGCATGCTGGATTATTTGACAGTCAGAGCTGGTGGCGGGCATCAGCTCAGCCCTGGAATTCAGGTTCGAGTTCACACGGACCTACGATCCCGAGAAGGAGATGTTGAATTTCAGTTTCGAAGAAATCGTTGCGGCGACGCGGATGGTCGAACTGAACCGGAACTGGTGCACGCAAATCGCTCGTGCATGAACGATGCAGATTTCTTATAGTTTGTCGGGAAGGCAATAGATCAGTTTGGGTTAAATGATCAAAGAACTTATGTCCTCTCAAGGCAATCGGCCAGCCAACTTTTCTGGTGGAGATCTGTAGTTTCTTAAGTCTATAATAGTTAAGTTCAGACTGAAGAATGGCTTTTGTAGATGAAACGTTAACGAATTGTTCTATAAACTAGTAGGAAGTTTAGCCCACTTTTGTGCAGGTATAAGACCCTTTTGTATGGAAGTACTACTGTAGTAAGCAAATACTATCAAGTACCTATTTCCTTCAATTACTAGTCGTGGTTCAATCCAGTTAACTAGCATCCTTTTATCCCAGACTACAGATTTTGCGTCTGTTGTCTGTGCTGTAAACCATTTTTTCTTTTGTCTTGTGTTGCCTGCAAAATGGTCCTGCAATTCAACGTGTTACAAATGTAGCTACCTTGTACTCCCTCCGTTTTAAAATATAAGATGTTTTAGCTTTGTGAATGAAGTGTATCTAGTCCCCTTTTAGTATGTAGGTTCATCTAGGTTTAGAAAGCCCCATCACTAAAAGATGTCTAGATACGCTCCATTCACAAAGCTAAAACATCTTATATTTTGAAACGGAGGGAGTACTTGAAGAGGAGATGGACTGCATTTTCCTGGCATCCACAAAATTGACATTGCTCATTGCCAGACCACCCTCTTTTCATGAGGTTGTCCTTGGTTATTCACAGAAATTATAAAGCACGGTGTTCAACTACATCGATTCAAATTATTACACACACACACTACATCAAATTCATTACCCACACATACTACATCGATTCAAACTATTACACACACATACTACTTCAAACTATTACACACACGTACTACATCGATTCAAACTATTACACATTTTTAGTCGATGCTAACTTCCTACTACGCTCTCCATACTACAAATTCATTAGCCACACATACCATGGCAATTCACTAGAGCTCTATCTTCACTCGAGGGAAATCAGAACCACTAGCTCGTCCAAGCCCGATCCCCCCACCGAAACGGTGTGCCCCGTCGCGAAATGGTGGCGGTCCTGTGCGATCGATCCTTCCAGGCCAACACTGCAGGCGACGAGGGCGCTTTCTGGCAGCCTCTTCGGGGCCCTGAATGCCATGTACCGAGTCCAGAACCTCCTCCAGGTGGATGATGACTGGGTGCTTCCAGCAAAGCTGTCGCCCTGCCCTGCTTGGAATCTGCACCTCGTACATCTTAGGAACGGCGTCAGGATCTTTCAGCCACGCCTTTACCTCGATGACCCATCTGTCGCTCGGTGCCACGATTTCCACCAGCTCGCCACCAAGGCTACTGACGACCTGCTTGAGGGCCTCCGGCTCCCAAGCATCCAATGGGAGGCCGTCAAAGCCGAGTTTGGAGAAGAAACAAAGCTGCCCCAAGCGATCGTCCCACCCACAGGTGCGATGCCAACGCATGAAGCTCATTTTCTCCCTACAGCACTCGAAAGAACAGGAAGAATGCAGAACACGCTCGGTGTCTGAGCTGTGCTCAAACCGGATGAAAAAATCGAATGGCCGCGCGCATACCTCAATGTTGACCTCATTTCGTCTGATCCCAAAACGAGACCTCAAAGCCGAAAGCAACTCTGCTGGCGACACGGCGGGACGAACGCCCAGCATGGTGGCCATTAGAGTGTGGTCGTCGAACTGATGTGCTAGGGCTACCATGCCTGGGGTGCGCGGTAGCACACAACTTCCTGAGGCCGGTCGTCGGACTAGATCGCCCGATGGGACGCGCTTTGCTGTGCGAGAAGGACTAGCCAAAGGCGAGATATTAGTCCGGGGACACGAAGATCTGATACGGTGAACGATGCAATGGCGACGGCTGCGAGCTTCGATGAGAGGCGTGGGAGGTTGACCGGACATGGCAGAGACACAAATTAGAGCAAGCGCGAGCTCCGATCTGAGACGAGCAGCTGGAGCTGAGCAAATGTTATGGGGAGGGGAGCAGGGGAGAAGACCAGAGCAGAGCAAAGAAATAGATCTCGTCCACTGAGGGATCTGGTGCACGCAGGGGTAAGCTAGTCCACGACCGCAAAAGATAACAGGGAATACTGACATGGTGGGCCAAAAAGAGTTGACCTAACGGCGATATTTGAGTTCAACCATTTTTCGTCTGGTTCAAACGACCGTTAGATTTGTATTCGCCCCCATTTGGCCCTTCTGGACAATTGGCGAATCTACTATGGTCCCTCTGCGCGATTGATGGCAACTGGGGTACCGCAGTGCGCTCACCCACCAAGTTTGGTACCACAAACAAACATTCCTGTGGAAGAGAGGGGTGTGAGACATACGGTGTTCCGAGACGGTGAGCACACAAGTTTACCTAGTTTTGAATCCGCCGGCTTTGGATGGATCCTACTCCTGCTAGCAATCCAGTAATATGGCAGAGCCGGAATATGGGTTACAAGGGTTTCGCCTGTGCGAGTTGAGATTGTAGACTATTGTGAGGTTGCCCTAAAGGCTCTCCCTAGAACGGCTTATATAGATATCCGGCCTAGGGTTTACAGGAGAGATCTATCCGGCTATGACTAAGAGTCGGTACCAGAGTACATCTTGAACTACAAGTAACACTATGGGCCTATGTCGGTAAGTCTTCTGGGCCTTCTCGTAGCCGGATTGGACTCCGTCTCTTCTCCCTGACTAGGCCGCCCGTGAAGCAAAGCTCTAACCCGAAGTGGGCCACCCTGGTTAGTGAGGTCTAGTGAGGATACCCGGAAAGTATATCCCCAACACTCAGAATTGCTAGACGCGTGTCTAGTACTAGACTCAAGGTCTAAGATAGAGTTGACCCCTATTCTAGCTAGAAAAGAGAAGAAATGAGAGCACCCGGTGAGTTGCGCCTAGTAAAATACATTAATTTCTCTGGCCGGTGGAGCCCATCATCATGTCTAGTACGCTGGAGAAGTTTTTCTATTCTTGGGCATGAGTCTAGTAATTTTGATAGCTACCCCTCACGGTGTACACACTCTTGGGCGGAGTACTGCTGAAAGACAGAGGGTGAATGGGCACCTGAAAAACTGTTAGTAGCACTATAGTAGCAAAACCGCAAGATGAATATTCGTCGATTTCCCGAATGTATGTTGAGTTAGTATAGTATACACATATATATTACTACTACTTGCTATGTACTAGTACTACTAGTAGCAAACAACCACCGTCCCAACTGCGGAAAAATATGATTTATTCCAACCAAACTAGTACTACTCCAAAAATGGCTATATTTACTTTTCGTGAAATTGGATGTATCTAGACATATTTTAGTGCTAGATACGAGTACATCCAATCTAGTGACAATTAATATGAATCGTAGGGGAGTACTACTACTACCGTACTCCACTATTGTACTACTACTACGGAGTAGTACACACTAGTACTCCCGAGTGTATGTTGACTAGTACTCCTACCTCTGTTTGGGATTATTAGGCTAGAGAGATTTTTAAAATTGTTAGAAATTATAATGAGACCTATCCTCTTTACTTGTGACTCATTAATTTAGATATCTCTATTCTCTCTCAATCTCCCAATGCATGTTGTTTTATCTCTCATCATGTCCCCTTTTTTATCTAGCCTCTCATGCATGTAAAATAAGTGGTGCATGCATAAATTAATTAGAGTGAATAATTGATCTACTTATATTGTGAATACTACCTGATGCTGCCTTAATAATTAGTTTGAACGAATAAATGGATGTACTCTCCTGAGTATTTTTCATGAAGTCTTAACTTCCGATGGGTTGGTGGATGTACTATGCTGAGTAGTAAGCTAAATAGGATTAAGGCTCTCTGTTTAGGAAGGTCGGAGGGATAATTCACAATACTACCAAAGTAAAGTTTGAACGAATAAATGGAGCAACTAAAATTTACTTATATTGTGTAAAATTTGTTTCATTCAATTCGTATTGAAGCACACTTTCCAATGATGCTAAATTTGTACAGTACCAACATTCTTTATATATATTTAGAGTCAATCTTAGTCAAACAGGAAACAAATATAAGGGAGCCTTATTTCTTAGACAGAGATAGAGTACTGGTACTACAAAATCCACCATTCCTGGTATGCAAACGATCTTTCTGCAATTAAACCAATTAACAGTAACTTACATCACCACTAAAACTTGATACAAAAGAAGAAACGCAGCTCCTTTGACGTAGCAAGACCGACCAGGTAATGATGCGGCACCGCCAGGTAAGACGTAAGGTCCTCAAACACGACGTCGCTCGGCTTAGCGGAGCTCGGCGTGTCGAGCTCCACCGTCACCGTGCCGGTCCTCCTCCTGCCCTCTGTCTAGGAGTGCAGCGGCGGGCATTCCGCCCACATCCTTACCATGTACACTAGCAAGTCACACATCTTGGCCCTAACACAGACCGCAGGCAAGAGGGGGACCGTGCTTACCGTGCTAATCGGCAGGATGAACACGGCGCCATCCTACTCCCCAACGAGGATGAGCCGGCGGGACACCTCGCCTGACAGCGGCACCAGCTCCTGGAAAGCTTTGGTGGTGGCATACTAGATCTTGTGCACTTGGATCGAGTGGACCGCTTCTAGGTGGGCTACGAGCGCTAGAGGTGGGGCGACAAAGTCGCAGCCGATCTCCGTGCAAGTGCAGGGAGCATACCGGCACATGATTGCGCGCTCGTGGAGTTCGTAGTATGGCAACGAACTACTGCAGCCTTTGTGGGCGCACTCGACCCTAGCCACTGACAGGACAACGTCCAAGGCGGGCTCGTGGGTGAATACACTTCTAGGGTGCTCGCACTTCTAGTAGGAGGTGATCTTGCGGACGCAGCGGTGGGAGACTAGATGAATATCCATGCACTATAGAAATGGAAGTTCGAAAAATAGAATAGTTGCATGGACGAACCGACAAAAGAAAAATCAATAGATTGTGTGGGAGAAATGGAGATACCTTGTAGACCCTCCGGGGCTTGAGGGGCTAGGAGCAGGAGGAACAGTTGAGAATGGTGGTTTCCTTATGTCTACGCACTTCTATTCTTGTAGACAGTTGTTGGGCCTCCAAGTGCAGAGGTTTGTAGAACAACATCAAGTTTTCCCTTAAGTGGATCACCCAAGGTTTATCAAACTCAGGGAGGAAGTGCTAAAAGGTATTCCCTCTCAAGCAACCCTGCAATCAAGATAGAAGAAGTCTCTTGTGTCCCCAACACACCCAATACACTTCTCAGGTGTATAGGTGCACTAGTTCGGCGAAGAGATAGTGAAATACAAGTGGTATTGATAATTATAAGTTGTAACGGTGCTGGAAAATAGCTTGATGGCGTGTGGTTGATGTGGGAAAAGACTAAAGGAAAACTGAAATAAAAATTTAAGCAAGCAAACATGTAACAAATCTAAATGCAAACGGTGTTTCAATGCTTAGAAACAAGGCCTAGCGATCATACTTTCACTAGTGAACACTCTCATATAAATAAATTATTCTTTATGATACTACGCTGAACTACTCTCCGGTTGAACACTCTAATCGTTGGTAGGGCTATAACAGCACACCTCAAAGTGCATCTTTCCCATCTAGATAACCCCACACTTTCTACCTTGAGTACTAGATGGGTCCAACAAACACCACAATTTCATAAAGACATCCAACTCCAAATATAACTCATAACAAGTATTTGTGATCTCTAGCCTAAGTGCCACCATGGTGTGCACACTGTCAACTTCACACACAAGGGGAGAGCAGAGATCTATTAAAGGACTTGAGTAGCAAGGTAGATCTATAGATTACAAGCTCATGATCATAATATGATCATGCATAGAGAGAGAGATGAACACATAGATACCGGTAGAACCCTTAGCCTCGAGAGAGAACTAATCCCTCTTCATCATGGGAATCGGCAATGGTGATGGAGATGGTGGTGGAGATCGATGGAGATGGCTCTGGGGGCACTTCCCCGTCCCGGCAGGGTGCCAAAACAACGACTTTCTGTCCCCCGAATCTCCCCTTCGGTGGCGGCGGCGCTGTGGAACTTTTCATGGCTAGAGGCTTGACTATATAGGGTTTTTGCATCGGGAGGCATCTTATAGGCGAAGAGACAAGGTCGGTGGCCAGCCAGAGGGCCCACACCACCTGGTGGCGCGGCCAGGGCTAGCCCGCGCCACCATATGGTGTGGCCAGGCCTTGGCCCTCCTCCGTCTCGTCTTCTGGCTCCGTGTCCCCCTCGGTAAAATATTGACTTTGGCTTTTGTCCCGTCCAATTCCGAGAATATTCATTTTCTGACTTTCCTGGAACCAAAAACAGCAGAAACAGGCAACTCACACTGTGGCATCTTGTTAATAGGTTAGTCCCAAAAAGTGTATAAAAATACTCCAAAGTGTGGACAAAACATAAGAAAGTAGTTAAAACCAAGCATGGAACATCAAAAATTATAGATACATTTGCAATGTATCAACATCCCCAAGCTTAACTCCTACTCGTCCTCGAGTAGGTAAGTGATAAAAAGAAAATAATTTTTGAGGTGACATGCACCATCATAAACTTGATCAAAGTATTTGTAAAACATTCAAATCTGTGATCATAGTACTTCAATGATATCATGAAAGACAAAGTTCTAGCAATAAGACAAACAAACTATGTTGCAATATGAAAAGGCACAAACAAAAGATTCATGAATAACAATGCTTTGCAAGACATTTCTGTGTCTCACATAAAGAAAACATAGCATAATGGGATTTAGCTTGTCCCTCGTAGAGTAGCAAACATAAATGTATAGGACACCTTCAAAGTTTATAAGCGTGACTAGATACAAATAGTTTAAAACAAGCAATATCAAGGTATGCATTAATCAACAAGTCTTGGGACAATGAACATAGAACTAAGAACGGCCACTATCTTCTCAAAGTAGGTGCATAAAGGTAGAATGTGGAGACTCAAAATATAAGTGGAAGAAAGGGCCTTCATAGAAGGAAGTAGGGATTCAAGTCTCATAAAGAGCTTCCAAAAATTATGGTACTTAATAGTTTTCAGCTCTCATTGCCCCTATCATAAGCATCTTGAAGTGATTAAGGTTAAAGTGAACAAACTATGGTGTATATGCTTGACGAAGTATAAATTAGAAATCTCATGTCCCCTTGAATACGAGGGCCGCTCCTCATGCTACTCAAGTTTAGTCACCGGTAAGTTCTTGTCATCGTAAGTACATGTGTATCATAGAGAACCGCCAACGGGGTATCCCTTGCCCGATGATACGGAAGAATCCCCATATCAAAATGACAAGGCATGCAGACAATGAGCATCATCAATCTTCTTATTTACCATGGGCATATGGTGCTTGTTCTCTCTTTCCTCTTTTCATAATCTCTTTTTTTTTTCAACATCTGAATCTTTTTTATAAGAAGAATGCTTCATAGATAGCTTATTATGGTTACGCTGCAGGTTTCCACCATGTTAGCATGGATTAGCCCAGTGGCCCAGGCATTTCTCAAACACATATACATAACTTCATGGACTTACAAGCTCCCCTTTCATTTCACACCGACGACATCCATAGACAAAAGAGCATGATATCAACTAGGTACAAAGTACCAGTGCAATATTGAAAGCGTTCCCAATGACAGCATGGTTCTGCTAATCCCCAAAAAATAAGTGCAAGCATATACAACACAGCCGACACAATGGTTCAAGTTTATTAAGGTCAAGAAAAGTAAAGTGTGTCATCAAGTTCGTGAGAGCTTTAATCACTAGTTTTCTCATAACAAGTTTAATTTGGAAGGTATATAAAAACATGAATATACTTGGAATAGCATATGCTAGTAGGTAGGTATGGTGGACTCTTTGGAATAACTTGGTTTAAGGAGTTGGATGCATGAGTGGAACTCATACTTGGTTGCGGAGGCTAGCAAAAGACTGGGAGCGACAAACTAAGAGAGCAATAATGGCCATAATCATGCAAAGCGACAAAACATCATTAATCAAAGCATAAAGTGATACTACAAGTTGAAAACTAAAGGATCATAAAGGCTATGGTGACTTGGGATAGTCATAACATGGTGTGAGCATGTGCCAAGTCAACCCAAATAAAGCATCAAAGGAGAATACCACAATACTATGCTTTAATATGCTAAAACAACGCATGATACTTCCAAGGCACATTAAGCAATCTAAATTGTTTATAACAAGTCATGCTACAGCAAAGAATACTATGCATAAAGACAAATCAATATAAATCATGGCATGACAAAGCATAGGCCACAGTAAAAAACAAGCTCTCTTTACCAATTAAGCATGAACTTTCCTACTCTTTTCCAATCCAAACCAAACTATTTGAAAACCAATGAATGAAAGAGGGGGGTCTAACCAATTTATTCAGCAAAATAAGAAAACCAAGCAAACGAAAAACTAAAACAAAAACGAAAGAGAAGACGCTCCAAGAACAACACAACTGTGCATGAAACAATAAAAATGAAGCATTTTGAAGAAACCTGTGATTTTTATTAATGAAGAGGGGGATGCCTTGGGCATACCCAAGCTTTGACGCTTGTACTTCTTGGATATTTATTGGGTGCCACGCGTGGCATCCCCAAGCTTGAGCTTTAGTCCATCATTCATCTCATTACTCATTCCTTCCATATACCTGAAAGTTTTCTTCATACAAAACTTCACACAATCTTTATTAGCAACATTAGTGCACTCAAGATAATAGGTCTTTAGGTTCAGTTACAACACCAATAAAACTTGCATTAAAACACAAGCTACTGTAGCACTTCCCTCAAAAATCTCAATTCCCAAAAGAACTCAAAAAGGAACCAATAAGAAGCAAATGCAAATAATGGAAGAAATCTGTCAAAACAGACCAGCAGGTAAAGACGAATTTTTTCGAAGACCTTTTGTTGCTCAAATCACAAAGTGTTGAACTAACGAAAGTTAGATAACACCCTGGGGTAGAAGCACAAAAATGCACGCCTCAAAGGGACGTACAGAGATTTTACACGAAGTTTTATGGTGAAGCACAAAAATCTGTTTCGAGACAGCAACTTTCCCAAGCATTACTTCTCTCTTATTAGAGGTTACTCTTAGCACAAAAAGCAAATAAAAAAGGATAAGGAGCGGTTATTACTAAAGTAATAACTTCCAAGACTCATCTAAAAGTTTTGTGTTATCTCCTAAAAAGTAATTTTCTTTAACGCCTTTCAGTTAGGCATGATAGTTTGACAAGATGCTCACATAAGGAATATAAATTGAAGTAAAAGAAGAAAATTAAAAGTAGATTTAAGTCTAACCCACTCCCTATGAATAGGAATCTTGTAAAGAAACAAGTCATGAAAGCACAAAGCAACAAGCATAGTAAAGCAAAACAAGTGCAACTTGAAGACTTTCAACATAAAGAGGGGAAACTTAATATTATTGAGACACATAAAACCATGTTTCCCTCTCTCATAATAACTTTCAGTAGAATCATGAATAAAATTAACAATATAACTATCACATAAAACATTCTTATCACGAGCCATGTGCATAAAAGAATTAATACTCCCCACATAAACATAGTCATTATTATTAATTTTAGTGGGAGCAAATTCTACAAAATAGTTATCATTATTATTCTCATCACCATAATCATCAAAATAGGAGGCATATTGTAGTCATAATTAATTTCCTCCTCAATAGTAGGTGGATTGAAAATATCATATTCATCATTGTAATCATCATATATTGGAGGTTTGGTATCATCATAAGCAATATAATAGCTATCTTCCAAGGTTGGGGAACTAAAAAGATCATTTTCATAAAAACTAGCTTCCCCAAGCTTAGACTTTTCCATAGCATTAACAATAATGGTGTCCAAAGAATTCATACTAACAACATTGCTATTAGTATGAAAATAAAGTGCCATAGGGTTTTTAATTTCTCTTCAAACACTTCATGTCCTAACTCAAGATAAATACTATAAAGATCTCTGATTTTGTTGTTGTTTTCCATTAAGCCTAACTTGTGAAAACAAGAAGAAAAAAGACAAAATTGCATAATCTAAATGAAATAATTTCGAGAACTCACAACCGAGGATGTGAGTACCTTTTACCTTACCTCCCCGGCAACGGCGCCAGAAAATAGCTTGATGTCTACGCACTTCTATTCTTGTAGACAGTTGTTGGGCCTCCAAGTGCAGAGGTTTGTAGAACAGCAGCAAGTTTTCCCTTAAGTGGATGACCCAAGGTTTATCGAACTCAGGGAGGAAGTGGTCAAAGGTATTCCCTCTCAAGCAACCCTGCAATCAAGATACAAGAAGTCTCTTGTGTCCCCAACACACCCAATACACTTGTCAGGTGTATAGGTGCACTAGTTCGGCGAAGAGATAGTGAAATACAAGTGGTATGGATATAAGACAATGGTGCTAGAAAATAGCTTGATGGCGTGGAAGAGACTAAAGGTAAACTGAAATAAAGATGGAAGCAAGCAAACATGTAACAGATATAAATGCAAACAGTGTTTCAATGCTTAGAAACAAGGCCTAGGGATCATACTTTCACTAGTGAACACTCTCATATAAATATAATATTCTTTATGATACTACGCTGAACTACTCTCTGGTTGGACACTCTAATCGTTGGTAGGGCTATAACAGCACACCTCGAAGTTCATCTTTCCCATCTAGATAACCCCACACTGTCACCTTGAGTACTAGATCGGTCCAACAAACACCACAATTTCATAAAGACATCCAACTCCAAATATAACTCATAACAAGTATTTGTGATATCTAGCCTAAGTGCCACCATGGTGTGCACACTGTCAACTTCACACACATGGGGAGAGCAGAGATCTATTAAAGCACTTGAGTAGCAAGGTAGATCTATAGATTACAAGCTCATGATCATAAGATGATCATGCATAGAGAGAGAGATGAACACATAGATACCGGTAGAACCCTTAGCCTCGAGAGAGAACTACTCCCTCTTCATCATGGGAATCAGCAATGGTGATGGAGATGGTGGTGGAGATCGATGGAGATGGCTCTAGGGGCACTTCCCCGTCCCGGCAGGGTGCCGGAACAAGGACTTTCTGTCCCCGGAATCTCCCCTTCGGTGCCGGCGGCGCTGTGGAACTTTTCGCGGATGGAGGCTTGACTATATAGGGTTTTTGCATCGGGAGGCATCTTATAAGCGAAGAGGCAAGGTCGGTGGCCGGCCAGGGGGGCCACACCACCTGGTGGCATCTCTAGGGCTAGCCCGCGCCACCATATGGTGTGGCCAGGCCGTAGCCCTCCTCCGTCTCGTCTTCTGGATCCATGTCCCGCTCCGTAAAATATTGACTTTGGCTTTTGTCCTGTCCAATTCCGAGAATATTCATTTTCTGACTTTCCTGGAACCAAAAACAGCAGAAAACAGGCAACTGGCACTGTGGCATCTTGTTAATAGGTTAGTCCCAGAAAGTGTATAAAAATACTCCAAAGTGTGGATAAAACATAAGAAAGTAGTTAAAACCAAGCATGGAACATCAAAAATTATAGATACATTTGCAATGTATCAACATTCCAAGCTTAACTCCTGCTCGTCCGCGAGTAGGTAAGTGATAAAAAGAAAGAATAATTTTTGAGGTGACATGCACCATCATAAACTTGATCAATGTATTTGTAAAACATTCAAATCTGGGAACATAGTACTTCAATGATATCATGAAAGACAAAGTGCTAGCAATAAGACAAAGAAACTATGTTGAAACATGAAAAGGCACAAACAAAAGATTCATGAATAACAATGCTTTGCAAGACGTTTGTGTGTTTCACATAAAGAAAACATAGCATACTGGGATTCAGCTTGTCCCTCATAGAGTAGCAAACATAAATGCATAGGACACCTTCAAAGTTTATAAGAGTGACTAGATACAAATAGTTTAAAACAAGCAATATCAAGGTATGCATTAATCAACAAGTCTTGGGACAATGCACATAGAACTAAGAATGGCCACTATGTTCTCAAAGTAGGTGCATTAAGGTAGAATGTGGAGACTCAATATATAAGTGGAAGAAAGGGCCTTCACAGAAGGAAGTAGGGATTCATGTCTCATAAAAAGCTTCCAAAAATTATGGTACTTAATAGTTTTCAGCTCTCATTGCCCCTATCATAAGCATCTTGAAGTGATTAAGGTTAAAGTGAACAAACTATGGTGTATATGCTTGACAAAGTATAAGTTAGAAATCTCATGTCCCCTTGAATACGAGGGCCGCTCCTCATGCTACTCAAGTTTAGTCACCGGTAAGTTCTTGTCATCGTAAGTACATGTGTATCATAGTGAACCGCCAACGGGGTACCCCTTGCCCGATGATACGAAAGAATCCCCATATCAAAATGACAAGGCAAGCAGACAACAAGCATCTCAGCAATCTTCTTATTTACCATGGGAATATGGTGCTTTTTTCTCTCTTTCCTCTTTTCATAATGTCGTTTTTTTCTTTTTCTCTTTTTTCTCAACATCTGAATCTTTTTTATAAGAAGAATGCTTCATAGACAGCTCATTATGGTTACGCTGCAGGTTTCCACCATGTCAGCATGGATTAGACCAGCGGCCCAGGCATTTCTCTAACACATATACATAACTCCATGGACTTACAAGCTCCCCTTTCATTTCACACCGACGACATCCATAGACAAAAGAACATGATATCAACTAGGTACAAAGTACCAGTGCAATATTGAAAGTGTTCCCCATGACAGCATGGTTCTACTAATCCCTAACAAATAAGTGCAATCATATACAACACAGACGACACAATGGTTCAAGTTTATTAAGGGCAAGAAAAGTAAAGTGTACCATCAAGTTCGTGAGAGCTTTAATCACTAGTTTTCTCATAACAAGTTTAATTTGGAAGGTACATAAAAACATGAATATACTTGGAATAGCATAAGCTAGTAGGTAGGTATGGTGGAGTCTTTGGAATAACTTGGTTTAAGGAGTTGGATGCATGAGTGGAACTCATACTTGGTTGTGGAGGCTAGCAAAAGACTAGGAGCGACAAACTAAGAGAGCAATAATGGCCATAATCATGCAAAGCGACAAAACATCATTAATCAAAGCATAAAGTGATACTACAAGTTGAAAACTAAAGGATCATAAAGGCTATGGTGACTTGGGATAGTCATAACATGGTGTGAGCATGTGCTAAGTCAACCCAAATAAAGCATCAAAGGAGAATACCACAATACTATGCTTTAATATGCTAAAACAACGCATGATTCTTCCAAGGCACATTAAGCAATCTAAATTGTTTATAACAAGTCATGCTACAGCAAAGAATACTAAGCATAAAGACAAATCAACATAAAGCATGGCATGACAAAGCATAGGCCACAGTAAAAAACAAGCTCTCTTTACCACTTAAGCATGAACTTTCCTACTCTTTTCCAATCCAAACCAAACTATTTGAAAACCAATGTATCAAAGAGGGGGGTCTAACCAATTTATTCAGCAAAATAAGAAAACCAAGCAAAAGAAAAACTAAAACAAAAACGAAAGAGAAGACGCTCCAAGAACAACACAACTGTGCATGGAACAATAAAAATGAAGCGTTTGGAAGAAACCTCTGATTTTTATTGATGAAGAGGGGATGCTTTGGGCATACCCAAGCTTTGACGCTTGTACTTCTTGGATATTTCTTGGGTGACACGCGTGGCATCCCCAAGCTTGAGCTTTAGTCCATCATTCATCTCATTACTCATTCCTTCCATATACCTGAAAGTTTTCTTCATACAAAACTTCACACAATCTTTATTAGCAACATTAGTGCACTCAAGATAATAGGTCTTTAGGTTCAGTTACAACACCAATAAAACTTGCATTAAAACACAAGCTACTGTAGCACTTCCCTCAAAAATCTCAATTCCCAAAAGAACTCAAAAAGGAACCAATAAGAAGCAAATGCAAATAATGGAAGAAATCTGTCAAAACAGTCCAGAAGGTAAAGACGAATTTTTTCGAAGACCTTCTGTTGCTCAAATCGCAAAGTGTTTAACTAACGAAAGTTAGATAACAACCTAGGTAGAAGCACAAAAATGCAAGCCTCAAAAGGATGTACAGAGATTTTACACGAATTTTTATGGTGAAGCACAAAAATCTGTTTCGAGACAGCAACTTTCCCAAGCATTACTTCTCTCTCATTAGTTACTCTTAGCACAAAAAGCAAATAAAAAATGATAAGGAGCGGTTATTACTGAAGTAATAACTTCCAAAAATCATCTAAAACTTTTGTGTTATCTCCCAATAAGTACTTTTCTTTAACGCCTTTAAGTTAGGTATGATAGTTTGAGAAGATGCTCACATAAGGAATATAAATTGAAGTAAAAGATAGCATAAAGAAGCAAATTAAAAGTAGATTTAAGTCTAACCCACTTCCTATGCATAGGAATCTTGTAAAGAAACAAGTCATGAAAGCACAAAGCAACAAGCATAGTAAAGCAAAACAAGTGCAACTTCAAGACTTTCAACATAAAGAGGGGAAACTTAATATTATTGAGATGCATAAACCATGTTTCCCTCTCTCATAATAACTTTCAGTAGCATCATGAATAAAATTAACAACATAACTATCACATAAAATATTCTTATCACGAGCCATGTGCATAAAAGAATTAATACTCCCCACATAAACATAGTCATACTTATTAATTATAGTGGGAGCAAATTCTACAAAATAGTTATCATTATTATTCTCATCACCATAATCATCAAATATAGGAGACATATTGTAGTCATAATTAATTTCCTCCTCAATAGTAGGTGGACTGAAAATATCATATTCATCATTGTAATCATCATATATTGGATGTTTGGTATCATCATAAGCAATATAATAGATATCTTCCAAAGCCGGGGAACTAAAAAGATCATTTTCATAAAAACTAGCTTCCCCAAGCTTAGACTTTTCCATAGCATTAACAATAATGGTGTCCAAAGAATTCATACTAACAACATTGCTATTAGTATGCAAATAAAGTTCCATAGGGTTCTTAATTTTCTCTTCAAACACTTCATGTCCTAACTCAAGATAAATACTATAAAGATCTCTAATTTTGTTGTTGTTTTCCATTAAGCCTAACTAGTGAAAACAAGAAACAAAAAGACAAAATTGCATAATCTAAAGGAAATAACTTTGAGCACTCACACCGGAGGATGTGAGTACCTTTTACCTTACCTCCCCGGCAACGGCGCCAGAAAATAGCTTGATGTCTACGGACTTCTATTCTTGTAGACAGTTGTTGGGCCTCCAAGTGCAGAGGTTTGGAGAACAGTAGCAAGTTTTCCCTTAAGTGGATGACCCAAGGTTTATCGAACTCAGGGAGGAAGTGGTCAAAGGTATTCCCTCTCAAGCAACCCTGCAATCAAGATACAAGAAGTCTCTTGTGTCCCCAACACACCCAATACACTTGTCAGGTGTATAGGTGCACTAGTTCGGCGAAGAGATAGTGAAATACAAGTGGTATAGATAATTATAAGTTGTAACGGTGCTAGAAAATAGCTTGATGGCGTGTGGTTGATGTGGGAAAAGACTAAAGGAAAACTGAAATAAAAATGGATGCAAGCAAACATGTAACAGATTTAAATGCAAACGGTGTTTCAATGCTTAGAAACAAGGCCTAGGGATCATACTTTCACTAGTGAACACTCTCATATGAATATATTATTCTTTATGATACTACGCTGAACTACTCCCTGGTTGGACACTCTAATCGTTGGTAGGGCTATAACAGCACACCTCAAAGTTTATCTTTCCCATCTAGATAACCCCACACTGTCACCTTGAGTACTAGATGGGTCCAACCAACACCACAATTTCATAAAGACATCCAACTCCAAATATAACTCATAACAAGTATTTGTGATCTCTAGCCTAAGTGCCACCATGGTGTGCACACTATCAACTTCACACACGTGGGGAGAGCAGAGATCTATAAAAGCACTTGAGTAGCAAGGTAGATCTATAGATTACAAGATCATGATCATAATATGATCATGCATAGAGAGAGAGATGAACACATAGATACCGGTAGAACCCTTAGCCTCGACAGAGAACTACTCCCTCTTCATCATGGGAATCAACAATGGTGATGGAGATGGTGGTGGAGATCGAATGAGATGGCTCCGGGGGCACTTCCCCGTCCTGGCAGGCTGTCGGAACAGAGACTTTCTGTCCCCCGAATCTCCCCTTCAGTGGCGGTGGCACTGCGGAACTTTTCGTGGCTGGTGGCTTGACTATATAGGGTTTTTGCATCGGGAGGCATCTTATAGGCGAAGAGGCAAGGTCGGTGGCCGGCCAGGGGGCCCACACCACCTGGTGGCGCGGCCAGGGCTAGCCCGCACCACCATATGGTGTGGCCAGGCATTGGCCCTCCTCCTTCTCATCTTCTGGCTCCGTGTCCCCCTCGGTAAAATATTGACTTTGGCTTTTGCCCCGTCCAATTCCGAGAATATTCATTTTCTCACTTTCCTAGAACCAAAAACAGCAGAAAACAGGCAACTGGCACTGTGGCATCTTGTTAATAGGTTAGTCCCAGAAAGTGTATAAAAATACTCCAAAGTTTGGACAATACATAAGAAAGTAGATAAAACCAAGCATGGAACATCAAAAATTATATATACATTTGCAATGTATCACTTCCACCTTCAGAGTGAGCATCCCAAGCATTGCGATTTGGGTGGGGGGAAATGAGGACTCTCTGATCCAGCCTCGAGTCGTGCCCTTCTTTTATATACAACAGCTGCTAATCAATGAAGCTCTACCTGATTGCGCCTTTCCTTTCTGTACTAGGGTCCTTTTTATATATTTTGAGGCCTTATTATCTACAAATTCCTGGTTTAGTTGGACAAGATTAGTGGCCTCTTTGTATTTGTGTACCACCATTTTATTAGTAAGTTGGCACGTGAGACCCACATAATAATAAAGTATGACATATCATCACTATATAAAATTATGCTCTATAATAGGTAAAGCTCAAAAATATGAAAGAGCCACACCTATAAAAAGTAACAGTGTATATTTGTTTTCACCCAATACACTTTGAAGGTACTGTAGTAACATGTGAAAGTTTTACTAGCCTAAGTTATTTAGCACTATGAAGAGTAGCCTAACATGGAAGATAAAGAAAACATCCAGCCAGAGCTCATTTTTGGGCAGAAGCACGAGGCAAACAGAATGAAAGTTGGGTTGGACCACCACGGGCCCCAACTTTCTCTGCACTATTGCGCCTGCACGATTGTACTCCATTGCACGGAAGCTTACATGGGAAGGAAGAGGTGACTGCTACGATGCTTCCCACCTGAACAAGTGCCAGGCATAGATGCAAGAGTGGACATAGCAGCCAATGCCGCATTAAGGAGGAGTGAGGGAGGATGATTCTCCTTCATCTAGGAGCCTTTTCTCTCATGAAAGGCAGCAACGAGATAGAATTCTGGGTGTAGGACCATTTTTTTTAAAACAAGGCAAAATATTTGCGGCAGAAGGAGCCCTTGCTCACCTTGCCAGCAGTACGGCTAGTTTTTTAAATAATACAATTTGTTTAACAAATTTCACAAATAATACACAAATAGTACGGCTAATTTAACAAATATCGCGCTAGATTCTCAATTCCTCAAATTCGTGTATTATTCATGAAATTTGTTAAATAAATCATATTATTTAAAAAATATAGCAGAAGTACAAGATCAACTAGGCACTAAAAGCTGAGTACTAATAATACAAACAGGATTAATACTTGAGTACTACTAGTACTTCTAGTTGGTACTCCTATTAAAAGTTCCGTAATTCATCCAGGAGCAATAGTGGCTAGTAGTACTAAGTACAATAGCTTGTCAGGATCCTTCTTGCTTCCTCGAATGCCTTGATGAATACAAGTTCGATGGTATTCATATCAACTTTCCAATGAAGCGGGATATATTGAGTAATCAAGTGAAAATAGGACCGGCGGAGATTTTATCACTTAGCACCACATGTTGGCGCAATTTTATCACAAAACCACAACCTTAGTGATTTTTTCACAAAACACCAATTTTTGTGGTAATGTTTTGCACAGAACACATAAACCACACTAATAGCCCATTAGTAAATTTTAGCCCACTATCAAGCAGTCCAGCGTGGTCATCTTCCTTCTATCGAGCAAACATGTCATATTTAGCGACGCGCTAGCATGGAGGATGCAGGCCATGGATTCCGACGATCCCATATTGTTTAGTGGGTAAGATTCGTGAGCAATGCTAAAAATTCTTCAATTTCTTATTTTGGTGAGGGATTTGAAGAGATTTACAATAAGAAGATGAAGAACCCTAGTTTTTGGGGCAGAACAATTTGGCGTTGATCGATGTATAAATGCAGATCCTTTCTAAATGTTGTGGTTTTGTATTATTTTAGAGCAACCGGCAGCTCCCCGAGTACGTGCACATGCCTGCATGTCCTGCCTCGCCACCAGCTGCAACACCTCCACCTCCACCGGTACAAGCGCCAAGTTCCATTTGCACCACCATGACAAGCTCCACCTCAGCAAGTTCCGGCATCACCTCAACAACCTTCATCTGTGCCTCGGCAAGATACAGCACCACCAAGGTCGAAGTCCATTATGTTCGTGGATGAACGCGACGGGTTCATTACACCGAGACCCGGACTTACACTTACTCACAGCTGGTGATAAGCAAGGATTGCAGCAGGAAAAAAAGACAATTAAGCCTCTAAACTTTGTATGAAATGAAAAGAGCTATGTCCTGATTGCAGAAGTTCTAGACTCTATTTTGTATGTGCTGGGAGACACTAAAAGTAAACTAAACTTGTCCTCATTGTCTAAATATTTTCTATGAAATGAAAAGAACCATGTCCTGATTGTCTAAATATTTTATTTCGTGTGGTTATAATTTACGGTGATAAAATCTCCTGGACATGGAGTGATATTTTGTGTGGTTATAATCTTCTTATAGACCAATGAAATCTAGGCACGTTGCAGCTACCCACGCTGCCAAGGTGGTTCTGACAAGTAGGCCCAACAAGTTAATCAATTATCAAATGAGCTAATACCATTTTCTATGTTTTGTGCAAAAGATTAACACAAAAGTTGGTGTTTCGTGAAACCAAATGTAAAGGATGTGGTTCTATGAAAAAAAAAGACACCAACATATGGTGGTATGTGATAAAATCTCGGACCGGAGGGAGTAGGAAAGAGCTCACTTTATGAATTTGTTTTCACCTATCAACTCAATCATCTATGTTGGGCCCACAGATTGGGGAGGTCGTGGTCGCCTTGGACGCACCACAAAATTATGACTGGGCCATCGAGTGCAGGAAGCAAAGTCAGTGTTCCGTCCAATCGCTTACCCTAGTCATCATCATCGATATTTGCCACACGCATCAGCTTCATCAGCGAGATTGATTGTCCCCTCGCTTTGGTAATCTGCCACATTAATATTGGATCATCTCCTTCCTATTTATCCTCTCCCCTTCCCCGCACCAATACATCTCTAATCCCCTGCTTCCAGCAACCATCTCCATCCTCGTCTGTCATCTCTGGCCACCTTCCGGCTGCCGCCCGCTATACCAAAGCGCAAAGACCCCGACATCGTGGAACAGGAGGACAATTCCTTATGCATTTGGGCCTTCTCCCTGCAGAGAACAAAGTGGCAGCTGGCGTGTGCCTTCCTCGATGCAGGGTACGGTCGCTGGAAGTACCGTATGTATCGCCTCCATGACAATCCGGACGGGGCGTTGAAGGTCAAGTACGTCAACTTCAGGGACACCCATCTCATCTATGACCAGGCTTTCCACTATGGCTGCGAGATGGTGGTGTTCACCGGTGCCAACATTTTCACCAACTACTGGGACCGGTTCCCCAACAACGGCAACTTCATCCACTGTGTCCTCCCGGAGCTGTCGATGTCTCCAGAGGTACCGCCACCATATCCGGAGGTGCCGCTGATGGCTCAGGAGGTACCGCTACCTTATCTGGAGGTGCCGTCGCGTTATCCGGAGGTGCCGCTTTTGGCTTAGGATATGCCACCGTGTTATCCAGAGGTGTCGATGAGTCAGGAGCCAGCTGTGTCGCTGGAGCTGGCATTGGTGCCGATGTCACGAGCTGTCGCTGGTGGCGCAGACTAGGTGCTAGGAGGCGCCGGACCTGCACTATTTTAGAGCAAGTCCTTTATATGTAAACTCATGCTATTATCTTAGGGGCTGTTTGGTTTAGAGGATGTCATTTAGGGATGAGGATATCCCCAACCAGCTGGTTAGGGGTAGCCTTTTTTCTGTTTCTTAAAGTGGGATAAAAAGTGGTTAGGGATAGCTAGTCAAAATCTATGGGCCCAACTATTATTTTTTTAATTTTCCTATTTTACCTTGTGTTCTTCATCCGCCTCACCACTTCCCTAGCAGCGGCCACGACCGCCGGCACCTTGCCACCCTTTTGCACGTATCGACCCCATGTCAACCTGCCTGCCTGCGCCCCTCTACCTGCCCACTCTACCTAGCGGCCTACGCTCGCGTGCGTATTCTAACACCCGCTCTGCCCGACGGCCTATGCTATACCCGCCCTCGTGTTGAGCCCATTGGCAAGAAAAGATGGTTATTTTCTCTCGAGAGGAAGGGTGAAAGAACAAAAAAACGCTTTGAAGGAGCTATCCAAAAATGGTTGAGATCATCCAGCTCTTTTTGTGGGATATGATCAACCACCATTTTGAGCCAAAAGTGGTTATCCCTATCCCCTCCACCCTCTAAACCAAATACTGGATAACCAAAAAAAAGTGGATATCCCGTGTTATCCACTGGATAGCCACTGAACCAAACAGCCCCTTAATGGTTGAATGAAGTTTCTTTTGGGACGTCCTTTCTTTTCGTACTATCGTCAAAAAAAATTTCTTTTGTTACTACTCATTGTACCCTGTAGTACTAGTAGTACTGCGAATAATGATCTATTGAATATCCTTCCCCTTGATGTTTGTGAAGGAAGTGAAAATTTCAAAACTCGGAAAGTTTGAATTTCTACTTTATTGTACTCCCTCAAATTACTTGACTCGAATTTGTCTAGATTCGGATGTATATAAACATGTTCTAGTGCTAGATGCATTCGATTCTGATAAATGCAAGTCAGTTAATTTGGGCCTGAGGGAGTAGTAGCTGGTTCGGCTCCTTCTCGAGAGAGCAACTGATCGAGCCATACGGTTCATACTACTTCCTCTTCGATTGTTTTACAAATATGACCAAATCTGTCGCCATTAAAATTCTTGGATATGGGATCATAAAGTATGATGTAGAGATATGGCCTTGACCTTGTGGTCGTTCGGCTTGAAATCCAAGAAAGTTCATACTTGTTGACAGCTAAGGTTAAATTACTTTAAATTTCACCACTTACTTTTAGGTTAGCATTTTACACGATCGGTAGGAACATATTTTTCATTAAAGACCTAAAAAGGGAAATTTACGTGGAGGTCCATACATTTAGCCCAAAGGACCATAAAAGGAAAACTTTCTGGTTCAACTCATTCTCGAGAGATTAGCTGATCTGAGCAAAACTCTTCATACTACTCCCTCTTCGATTGTTTTCATAATATGGCCAAATATGTTGCCATGAAAATTCTCTCATATGGGGCCATCAGCATAAAGTATGATGTTGTTATGGCCTTGACCTTGGTCACGGCTTGAAATCCAAGAATGTTCATACTCATTGACAAGTAAGATTAAATTCATTTAAATTTCACCACTTACACTTTTTGGTTAGAATTTTACACGGATGGCGGGACTACCTTTTACATCAAGGACCTAAAAAGGGGGAAATTACATCGAGGTCCATACATTTAGCACAAAGGACCCTAAAACCAAACAAGGAATTGAAAACAGTCAGGTACGGCTCCTCGAAGAGCAGCTGATCGAAAAAATCTTCTCACTTCCTTATTAGAAAATAAATTCCTGTCACTTGGAAAAATCAAATTCATTATTTTTTGTTTTTAATATCTTCGATTGTTTTCAAAAGATGGTCAAATTTGTTGGCATGCAAATTCTTGGAAATGGGATCATAAGCATAAAGTACATTCTACATAAAGGACCTAAAAAGGGAAAACTAGATCGAGGTCCATACATTTAGCACAAAGGACCCTAAAATTGAGCAAAGAAAACAATCGGGTTCGTCTCCTTCTCGAGAGAGAAACTGGTCGAGCCATACTCTTCATACTACTTCCTGTTTGATTGTTTTCAAAATATGGCCAAATCTGTCGCCATGAAAATTCTTGAATATGGGATCATCAACATAAAGTATGATGTAGAGATATGGCCTTAACCACGTGATCGTTTGGCTTCAAATCCAAGATTTTTTCATACCCGTTGACAACTATGCTTAAATTCGTTGAAATTTCAGCGCTTACTTGTAGGTTAGCATTTTACACGGTTGGTAGGAGTACATTCTACATCAAGGACATAAAAAATGGGGAAATTACATCGCGGTACATACATTTCGCACAAAGGACCCTAAAAGTAAGCAAAGGAAACAATCGGGTTTGGCTCCTTCTCGAGAGAGCAGCTGATCGAGCCATATTCTTCATACTACTTTCTCTTAGTTTGTTTTCACAATATGGCCAAATCTATCGACATGCAAATTCTTGGATACTCGTTCATCAGAATAAAGTATGATGTAGAGATATGGCCTCGACCTTGTGGTTGTTCGGCTTGAAATCAAAGAATGTCCATACTCATTGACAACTATAAGCTGAAATTCATTTAAATTTCACCACTTACTTTTAGGTTAGAATTTTACATAGTCAATGGGAGTATATTTTACAACAAGGACCTAAAAAGGGGAAAACTTTCATCGAGGTCCACACATTTAGCACAAAGGACCCTAAAATTAACCAAGGAAAACAGTCGGGTCTAGCTCCTTCTCACGTGAGTAGTTGATCGAGCCATACTCTTCATACTACTTCATCTTCGATTGTTTTCAAAATATGGCCAAATTTGTTGGCATGTAAATTCTTGGATATGGGATCATGAGCATAAAGTATGTTGTAGATATGGCCTTGTCCTTGGGGGTTCGTCTTGAAATTGAAGAATGGTTCATACTCATTGACAACTAAGCTTAAATTCATTTCAATTTCACCACTTACTTTTAGGTTAGAACTTTACACGGTCGATCTGAGTACATTTTACATCAGGAACCTCAAAAAATAAAAAATTACATCGAGGTCCATACATTTAGCATTAAGGACCCTAAAAGGAAAAATTTCTGGTTCGAATCCTTCTTGAGAGATTAGCTGATCTGAGCCAAACTCTTAATACTACTTCCTCTTCAGTTGTTTCCAAAACATGGCCAAATATGTTGCTATGCCCATTCTCTGACATGGGATCATGTGCATAAAGTATGATGTTGATATGTCCTTGACGACCATGGTCGTTCGGCTTGAAATCCAAGAATGTTCATACTCATTGACAAGTAAGCTTAAAATAATCTTAAAAATTTCACCACTTAGCTAATTAGCTGATCTAAGCCAAACTCTTCATACTACTTCCTATTTGATTGTTTTCAAAATAATATGGACAAATCTATTGCCATGAAAATTCTCTGATATGGTGTCATCAGCATAAAGTATGATGTTGATATGGCATTGACCTTGGTCGTTCGCCTTGAAATTTAAGCATTATTCGTACTCGTCGACAACTATGCTTAAATTTGTTTCAATTTCACCACTTACTTTTAGGTTAGAATTTCACATGGGCGGTGGGAGTACATTTTACATCAAGTACCTAAAAAAGGGAAAACTATATTTAGGTACATATATTTAGCACAAATGACCCTAAAATTGAGCAAAGAAAATAGTCGGGTTTGGCTCCTTCTCGAGAGAGCAGCTGATCGAGCTATACATTTCATACTACCTCCTCTTCGACTATTTTACAAATATGGCGAAATTTGTCGCCATGCAAATTCTTGGATATGGGATGATACGTCCATTTTTCATCACTATTCTATGTCAGAATTCACTGTTATTCATTGATATATTTCGTATTGAGAGGTGATACTTATGTTATTTCATCTGTTTTTGCATGGTTGATGACTTTTGGAGCATGTACCGCTGTAGTCAGGATTCTGATGGAAAAGTGTTGTTTGGAGGCAAAATTCGCCAAGATCAGAAAATCCGAGAAAATATACGGAAAATCCTATTTTTCGAGAAGACGAAGGAAGCCAGAAGGGGGATGGAGATGGGCCACAGGGGGCCCACACCACCCCCTAGCGCGGGCCAGCCTAGGTCGTGCCACCAGGTGGTGTGGCCGCCCTAGTCCACCCCTGGAACTCCCCTCTGGCGTATATTATCCTCCAGAAACCCTAAGACTCGGGGAGCGACCATAGAAAGATTCCGCCGCCTCTACGGGGCGGAAAACACCAAGAGAGAAAGATCTCTCCGGCAGACAGATTTCTGCCGGGGGAATTCCTCCCCGGAGAGGAGAGATCATCGTCATCAACACCACCATCAAGCTAGACTTCATCGGGATCATCATCATCATGAGCACCATCAGCACGATCAACACCCTCATCACCATCTCCATATTGCTGTAACAATTGGATTGAATCTTGCAAAGTTCATAGGGGAAACTTTCCTGGTGTTGATTACTCTTTGTAGTTGATGCTATTGAGTGAACCATTGAATTATTGTTTATGTTCAGATTGTTATACATCATTATTCCATCTCTGATCCTGATCCATATGTTGTCTTGTGAGTAGTTCGTTTTGTTCTTGAGGACATGGGAGAAGTCATGTTGTTAGTAGTGGAGTTGTGTTGAGAGAGATTCAATAGTTTGATATTTAAGTTGTGGTGCACTTGTTCTAGTGGTGTCATGTGAATGTCGACTACATGACACTTCACCTATATGGGCCTAGGGGAATGCATTGTGTATTTGGCTACTAATCGTAGGGGTTGCCGGAGTGACAGAAACCTGAACCCCCGTTAGGAAACCATTGCACAAGGGACGTAAGGGTCTTAGAGTTTAAAGTTGTGGTTAGGTTTTTACCTTAATTACTTTCTTGTACTTACGGATGTTTGCAAGGGGTATAATCACAAGTATGTATTAGTCCTAGGAATGTCAGTACATTAGCACAGGTTCACCCACACAACACTTAGCAAGCTAAAGAAGATTAATCAACTATATGAAGTGAAAGCACTTGAAAGTCTTCCCATGTGTCCTCGAGAACATTTGGTCATCTTAAGTAATACAACCGGCTTGCCCTTTGCTGCATAAAGGATTGGGCCACTTGCTGAATTTATTCATAATGTCTTTTATTTACTCGTACTTTGTTTACTTGCTATATCAAAAATCCCTAAAAATCCGTTTGCTAAGTATTTGCAGAGAATTCCTGATCCATACCACTAGCTAGCACCTTCTGCTCCTCGTTGGGTTCGACTCTCTTACTTATCGAAAATACTGCGATACACCCCCTATACTTGTGGGTCATCAAGACTATTTTCTGGCGCCGTTGCCAGGGAGTGAAGCGCTATTGGAGAGTGGAACTGGTAAAGGAAACTTCTACTGTGAGTATTGTTTACTTCTGTTAGTTTCTTTATTTTTGTTATGGATAATTCGCTGAGTTTCTTATTTGGTAATGCTACTACCACTACTAAGGTAGTAGATGAACCACCACCTGCTGAGAATGATGCTTTTAAAATACCTACAAGAATTATTGATCGTGTTATGGATAACTACTATGTTGGGGATGGAACTGTCCATCCCGGTGATCATTTACTCTTTATACACGAATTATGCGGGTTGTTCAAGTGTGCAAGTATTACTACAGATCAAGTTAAGAAGAAGTTATTCTCATTATCACTAAAAGGAATAGCTGAGGAATGGTATAAGCTGCTGAAGAATGGTCAAGCTCTGGAATGGGAGGAAATAGTACCTCTCTTTTATTCAAAGTTTTATCCTCCTAGTGAGATTCATAAAGATCGGAATCAAATATACAACTTTTGGCCTCTTTATGGAGAGAGTACAGCTCAAGCTTGGGTAAGATTGAAGTTACTAATGCTCAAATGTCCCATTCATGATCTCCCCAACAATATTATTATCAATAACTTTTATGCAAGGCTGCCTCTTCATGATAAAGATTTACTGGATGCTTCTTGTGTTGGATCATTCACTCGCATGGAAGAAGAAGCTAAATCGGATCTTCTGGACCGTATTGAAGACAATGCTGAAGCATGGGAGAATGACAAAGGAAGAAATTCAGGTATAAATTATGATTATGAATGCATTGAAGCTTTTATGGGAACTGATGACTTTCAAAATATTAAAAATGCTTATGGTCTAGACTCTCAAGCTATTGCTTCTTATTTTAAGGCTTTTGCTTCCTAAATTGAAGTGCCTAAAAAGAAGTGGAATAAGTATCATGAACCTTATAAAGATATTGCTAAGAGTGTTCCTACAAGAAATACTGAAGTTTATACTGCTAATCATGTTTTACCTGGACCTTATATTGAGAAAATGCCTTTCCCAGTTAAGATAAAGGAACATTCTATGATAGCTAGTATGGTTAATGAAAGTACAACTAAAGCTGTTGAACCTGATAAACAAATGGTTGATGAACCTATAATAGGAAATGTGAAAGACTTTGTTACTAAATATGAAGAAGAGGGACACACTATCGTTTGTAAGCATACCTCTAATATTGTTTCACAAAGTAGTGTTATGAGAGCTCGTATTCCTATGTTTTCTGTTAGAATAAGTGATCATTGCTATGATGGTCATTGTGATCGTTATATTGTTAAGTTTATGCATGATACTGAAAGTTACTATGAGAGAGGGAAAAGTGTTCTTATGCATCTCAATAATATCAAGTTTCCTCGTTTTATGTTGAAAGTTTTTATGTTGCACTTGTTTTGCCTTCTTATGCAAGCAGCCTCTGGATTCAACAACTTGTTTGTTTACAAAATTCGCTTGCATAGGAAGTGGGTTAGACTTAAATGTGTGTATTTTTTCTTCTTAGTGCTCTCTTTCACTTCAATTCATATTCTTATGTGAGCATCTTCAAAAATTATAATGCCCATCTTAATGGCTATAAAGAAAGAGCTTTTTGGGAAACAACCCAATTTGTTTTTGCTTTCAGTTTGTTTTTGTTTCTTTGAGTCTTGGAAGTTATTACTTCGGTAATAACCTCTCCTTATCATTTTTTTATGGTTTTTGTGTCAATATCAACCTCTAATGAGAGAGAAGTAATATTTGGGGAAGTTGTTGTCCCGAAACAGATTTTTGTGCTTCACCGTAAAAATTCGTGAGAGATCTCTGTTAGTTGGACTGAGCTGTAATTTTTTTTGCTTCTGCCTCAGGGTGCTATTTAACTTTCGTTAGTTTTGCACGTTTTGATTTCAGCAACAGAAGATTTTCGAAAAAATTGATCTTTACCTACTGGTCTGTTTTGATAGATTTTGCCACTCTTGCATTTGCTTCTTTATTCGATTTCCTTTTGGAATTCTTTTTGGGATTTCGGAAGGAGTTGCTACAGTAGCTTATGTTTTGATGGTTTTCAGTTGAAAGTGGACTCAAAAGGTTTTATCGCTTCACTTATACCAATGTTGCTAATGAGAATTGTGTGAAGTTTTGTGTGAAAGAATTTTTCAGGAAGTGGAGATAATGGTGTAATAAGGAATAGAAAGGTTTTATGACTCAAGTAATAAGTGTATGAAGATAAATATATTGATTATTCAAGTGGTGACTCCGGAAGAATCTACTAAATACCAAATTCAGAGACCTACAGAGTCCGCTTTCAAATAGGTAACAGTTCTGGTAAGAAAAGTTCCGCGAAAATGCTATCCAACTATATTTTTGCAGTTTTTAGCCAATTAGGAAAGTTATGAAGCGAAAAGGAACGAAAACAGAGCCAGGGTGTCTCACACCACCCAGTGGCGCGGGTCCCCCTGGTCGTGCCACCAGGTGGTGAGTCCACCCTAGACTCCGCCTCCGAGTCGTTTTCTCCCAGTACCTTCCTTTTGTTATGAAACTTCGTAATATATAACCCCTCCGATCTCCCGAGGTTCGTATATCGCATTATCGTCGCGTTTTTGTTTCTATCTATTTCTGCCAGGACATACTCTTTGGAAGTTTAGGAGCACAATGGTGTCCGCCAAGGATAAAGGGAAGGAGCCTATGGAGGAGGATCTCCGAGACCCCGGGAAGGAGGAGGAGATCAAGAGTGAAGGTGAAGAGGAGCAAGGCCAACATCCGCACATTGGCACTACCATTGCAAGCATTGGAGTGGTGACAAAACCTGCTAGGGTTAGAAGGACTGCACGGATGCATACTGGGGGGAAAGCTCCTTGTCACTGCTTGGCTCAACGGTCACTTCCTCCATGCACCAAGAATCCTTTACATACCCTTATCCATGAGCATCAATACCAGAATATGCCCAAGGAGAAATTACCCTCCAATTGGGATTTGCCTCGTTCTAGCCATGCAGGAAAAGGAGACTTCAAGGAGGAAGAGTGGGGAAAGAATAGCAAGAGCTGGAATTCTCAACCTGACATGATCATGAGCCGCATTGAGCAAAACTCACAGCTGATTCATAATCTCACCTTCAAGATTGAGGACTTGGGGAAACTTATCAGAGATCTCTTCGAGAGGATACCACCACCACCAAAGGAGTAATTCGTCATCAGGTTTGGCATCCCCTTAGTTTGTTCCAAGCTTGGGGGAGTGCCGCGGTATCACATCACTATCTTCTATCTTTTTACCTTTTTAGTAGAGTCATATCATGAATAGAGAAGTTATCATGTAGGAGGGTTTGCATTATGGAAGTGTCCCCTCTCTCGTTAGATATGTATCCCTTGGTGTGATTTGCCGTTATGGAATATTAATGAGAAGTTCTATCATTTACTCTTTTGCATAGCTTATATTAGTTTTCAATTCGTGGTTATATGATTGATCTTGTTGTTAGTATCGGTATCACTTTGGGATCATTGAGTTAATTTAGTTGGTTTTGGCAAACCTAGCTCGGTCAGTAGCAACACTATTTTTGAGAGTTGAATGAAAAAGATAGAAGTACTCTAAAAAATATAATTTCATCATCTTTCTTTCTTGATTTGCTCATAATTCTAGTATCCTCTAGTTAAGATCTTTTGTGCTTCCAAGGAAGACTGCATGTTTGTCTTTATCACTTGTATGTTTGTTTGTTTCCTTCAACTCTTATACTTGCTACCCAGCCTTGCTAGCCAAAAACCTATACTGAGAGGGAATTCTTCTCGTGCATCCACCTGCTTTAAACCAAAACCTATGCCATTTGTGTCCACCATACCTACCTATTAGCATTATTGCTATTCCAAGTAAATTCTTGTTTTCTCTACCTCCCAAATTAAACTTGTTATGTGAAAATTAGTGATTAAAGCTCTCACGAACTTGATGGCACACTTTACTTTCTTGCACTTAATAAACTTGAACCATTGTGCTCACCTATGTTGCTTATATGCTTGCGCTTTGTAAGTTGGGAGTTAGCAGAACCATGCCGTCATGGGGAACGCTTTCAACATTGCACTGGTACTTTGTACCAAGTTGATATCATGTTCTTTTGTCTATGGATGTCGTCAGTGTGAAATGAAAGGGCAGCTTGTAAGTCCATGGAGTTATGCATGTGTGTTAGAGAAACGCCTGGGCCGTTGGTCTAATCCATGCTGACATGATGGAAACCTGCAGCGTAACCATAACGAGCATCTATGAAGCATTCTTCTTATAAAAAAAGAGTACGATATTGAGAAAAAAGAGAAAAATAAAAAAAAGAGATTATGAAAAGAGGAAAGAGAGGAAAAAGCACCATATTCCCATGGTAAATAAGAAGATTGTTGAGATGCTTGTTGTCTGCTTGCCTTGTCATTTTGATATGGGGATTCTTCCATATTATCGGGCAAGGGGTACGTCGTTGGCGGTTCTCTATGATACACATATGCTTACGATGACAAGAACTTACCGGTGACTAAACTTGAATAGCATGAGGAGCGGCCCTCATATTCAAGGGACATGAGATTCTCAATTTTCAACATGTCAATGCATATCCTCATATTTGATCACCTTAACCTTAATCACCTAAAGATGCCTATGATAGGGCAATGAGAGTTGAAAGCTAGTAAGTATCATAATTTTTGGGAGCTCTTTATGAGACTTGCAATCCCTGCTTCCCTCTGCGAAGGTCCTTTCTTTTACTTTGTAGTTGAGTCAGTAAACCTACTCCCTTCTATCTCAGCAAGTATTTTGAGTTGTTGTGTTTCATTCATTCATATGATGATTTATTCAATCATGTTGCTTATGTTCCTTGTTTTGCACATTGCTCTTATCTTGATGTTTACTACTTTGAAAGCTTTCATTCAAAACCAGTTGTTTGTGAACTCCAGCAAATTATCAACTATTCTTCGACCAAGAGCTAAGTTTGCCATTACCAATTATGATTCACTTTATGTATCTTTATTGTGTATCCTTTAGTTATTGCAAGTAAGTTATATGATAGTGAGTTGTCTTCTATTATAATCTGTGTATTTGATGAATGTGATGCTTCTTGTCTGTATTCTTTTATCGGCTCTTCACTCCCTAAACCTGAGGCCATGTTTATTGAACTCAGTTTCGCTTGGGGACAAGCGAAGTCTAAGCTTGGGGGGAGTTGATACGTCCATTTTTCATCGCTATTCTATGTCATAATTCACTGTTATTCATTGATATATTTCGTATTGAGAGGTGATACTTATGTTATTTCATCTATTTTTGCATGGTTGAGACTTTTCGAGCATGGACCGCTGCAGTCAGGATTCTGATGGAAAAGATGGGCCACAGGGGGCCCCCACCACCCCCTAGCGCGGGCCAGCCTAGGCCGCACCACCAGGTGGTGTGGTCGCCTTGGTCCATCCCTGGTACTCCCCTCTAGCGTATATTATCCTCTCGAAACCCTAGGACTCGAGGACTGACCACAGAAAGATTCCGCCGCCTCTGTGGGGCGGAAAACACCGAGAGAGAAAGATCTCTCCGGCAGACAGATTTCTGTCGGGGGAATTCCTTCTCGGAGAGTGGAGATCGTCGCCATCAACACCACTATCAAGCTGGACTTCATCGGGATCATCATCATCATCATCACCACCATCATCACCATCAGCACCCTCATCACCATCTCCATATTGCTGTAACAATTGGGTTGAATCTTGCATAGTTCATTGGGGAAACTTTCTCGGTGTTAATTACTCCTTGTAGTTGATGCTATTGAGTAAACCATTAAATTATTGTTTATGTTCAGATTCTTAAACATCATTATTCCATGTCTGATCATGATCCATATGATGTCTTGTGAATAGTTCATTTTGTTCTTGAGGACATGGGAGAAGTCATGTTGTTAGTAGTGGAGTTGTGTTGAGAGAGATTCAATAGTTTGATATTTAAGTTGTGGTGTACTTCTTCTAGTGGTGTCATGTGAACGTCGACTAAATGACACTTCACCTATATGGTCCTAGGGGACTGCATTGTGTATTTGGCTACTAATCGTAGGGGTTGCCGGAGTGACAGAAACCTTAACCCTCGTTAGGAAACCATTACACAAGGGATGTAAGGGTCTTAGAGTTTAAAGATGTGGTTAGGTTTTTACCTTCATTACTTTCTTGTACTTACGGATGTTTGCAAGGGGTATAATCACGAGTATGTATTAGCCTTAGGAAGGTCAGTACATTAGCACAGGTTCACCCACACAACACTTAGCAAGCTAAAGAAGATTAATCAACTATATGAAGCGAAAGCACTTGACAGTCTTCCCATGTGTCCTCGAAAACATTTGGTCATCTTAAGTAATACAACCGGCTTGTCATTTGTTGCATAAAGGATTGGGCCACTTGTTGCATAAAGGATTCGGCTTGAAATTCAAGAAAGTTCCTACTCGTTGATAGCTAAGCTTAAATTCGTCTAAATTTCACCACTTACTTTTACGTTAGCATTTTACACGGTCGGTGGGAGCATATTTTACATCAAAGACCTAAAAAGGGAAATTTACATGGAGGTCCATACATTTAGCCCAAAGGATCGTAAAAGGAAAATTTTCTAGTTCAGATCCTTCTCGAGACATCAACTAATCTGAGCCAAACTCTTCATACTACTTCCTCTTCAATTGTTTTCAAAATATGGCCCAATCTGTTGGCATGCAAATTATCTCGTATGGGGCCATCAACATAAAGCGTGATGTTGATATGGCCTTGACCTTGGTCGTTCGGCTTGAAATCCAAGAACGTTCATACCCATTGAGAAGTAAGCTTAAATTCGTTTAAATTTCACCACTTACACTTATTGGTTAGAAGTTTACACGGATGGTGGGACTACATTTTACATCAAGGACCTAAAAAATGGAAAATTACATCGAGGTCCATACATTTAGCACAAAGGACCCTAAAACCAAACAAGGAATTGAAAAAAATCGGGTATGACTCCTCGAGAGAGCACCTGATCGAGCCATACTCTTCATACTGCTTCCTCTTTCCCAATTTTGGACGCATATTAGGTTTGGTAAAAGTCAATCTTTATAAAGTTCGACCAACTATATGTAAAAACACACTGACTTTTCTAATGACAAATGCATATAATATGAAAATATAGTTCATGATGATTCTAATAACATTGAGTTGATGTCGTACATTTAGTCAAAGTTTATTAAATTTGACTCTGACTAGAAGTAATACGCGTCCTAATTTGGGAAGGAGGGAGTACTACTTTATTCATGAAAAAAAGGAGTGCTCCTCACTTTCGAACCAGCTTGCTGCAGGTGTGCTTGGTGCTTCCTCTTCCAAGGGTATGGAGGTGGAGTAGTGCGGAGTAGGAAGGCTGGTCAGATCATAATGGTGAGCATCCAATACGATGGGACGTTTTTGTTTTTTTGTTGCTAGCCAGATCAACCAATCCCTTATCCAAAACTTAAGTAGTACTCGTACTTGTACTAGTAGTACTGCGAATGGCAATCTTTTGAATATCCTTCCCCCGGGATGTTTGTGAAGGAAGTGAAAATTTAAAAACCGGTAAAGTTTGAATCGCTACTCTATTATACTGTAGTAGTAGTAGTAGTAGTAGTACTTTTTGCCGCCAAGGACCAAAATGGTTCCCACCAATGTAGTTGACGAACATGCCAGACATAGACACAGAGCCACCGACACAAGGCAGTTTGTCGGTCGACACGCGTGCGCGGCGCCACTTCGTGGATGAGGGAGAGATCCGCCGGCCAGGGTGTGGGGTGGTGAGGCTGGTCATAGTGGGGAGTAACTTAGTACTAACATGCATATGTTAGTAGTCTAAGTTACTACCTCCATAGTGAAAAATAATATAGGTGTGGTATCATGCAAAGCCTCGTTTATTGCAATGTAGACTCATTTTGTCTTGAAATGTGTGATGTTAACATAGCTAGTTACCACAAGGCTCTCTTTCATCATTTAATTGCATGCCATGTCATGTAAATGTTTACTGTTGGCAATACATGTAGGACTATGTTACTACATACTACCCAAGTTACTCCCACAATGACTACCCTGATGAGGGAGTGAGGAGAGAGAAAACACATTTTATTTTGCGTGCATACATATCGTGGTCCTGAAATTTACTCTACTCACTCTACCTTGAACCTCGTGTCAGGAACCCATCCCAGCTTTGCTCTGACATTGCACCGCCTTCAAATCCTTGTCTTCACAGCTCTCTTGCTGCCTCAACTATTCTCATATAGTCTCTTCTTGCTCTTTATTTTATTAACAAAAAAAAGGAAATAAATTCTTCTTACTTGCTTTTCAAAAAATGAATTCCTGTCACTTGGAAAAATGAAATGGATTATTTTTTGTTTTTTAATATATTCTATTGTTTTCAAAAGATGGCCAAATTTGTCGGCATGCAAATTCTTGGATATGGGTCATAAGCATAAAGTACATTCTACATAAAGGACCTAAAAAGGGCAAATTACAGAGAGGTTTATACATTTAGCACAAAGGAGCCTAAAATTGAGCAAAGAAAACAGTCCGGTTCGGCTCCTTCTCGAGAGAGAAGCTGGTCGAGCCATACTCTTCATACTACTTCCTCTTTAATTGTTTTCAAAATATAGTCAAATATGTCGCCATGCAAATTCTTGAATATGGGATCATCAACATAAAGTATGATGTAGAGATATGGCCGTGACCTCATGGTCATCCGGCTTGAAATCCAAGATTTTTTCATACTTGTTCACAACAATGCTTAAATTTGTTGAAATTTCATCACTTACTTTTATATTAGCATTTTACACGGTCGGTGGGAGTACATTCTACATCAAGGACCTAAAAAAGGTAAAATTACATCGAGGTCCATACATTTAGCACAAAGGACCCTAAAATTGAGCAAAGAAAACAACCGTGTTCGGCTGCTTCTCAAGAGAGCAGTTGATCGAGCCATACGCTTTATACTACTTTATCTTCGATTGTTTTCACAATATGGCCAAATCTATCGCCATGCAATTTCTTGGATACCCGATCATCAAAATAAAGTATGATGTAGAGATATGGCCTCGACCTTGTGGTTGTTCACCTTGAAATTAAACAATGTTCATACTCGTTGACAACTATAAGCTGAAATTCATTTAAATTTCACTACTTACTTTTAGGTTAGAATTTTGCACGGTCGATGGGAGTACATTTTACAACAAGGACCTAAAAAGGGGGGAAATTACATCGAGGTCCATACATTTAGCACATAGGACCCTAATGATAAGCAAGCCGGATAGGCGGGTTTGGCTCCTTCTCGAGAGAGTAGCTAATCAAGCCACACTCTTCATACTACTTCATCTTCGATTGTTTTCAAAATATGGTCAAATTTGTCGGTATGCAAATTTTTGAATATGGGATCATCAGCATAAAGTATGATGTAGATATGGCCTTTACCTTGGTCGTTCATCTTGAAATACAAAAATGGTTCGTACTCGTTGACAACTAAGTTAAATTCATTTAAATTTCACCACTTACTTTTAGGTTAGAACTTTACACGGTGGATCGGAGTACATTTTACACCAGGGACCTCAAAAAAGCAAAAATTATGTCGAGGTCTATACATTTCACATAAAGGACCCTAAAAGGAAAATTATCTAACATGGGATAGGCGGGTTCGTCTCCTTCTCGAGAGATCAGCTGATCAGAGCCAAACTCTAGATACTACTTCCGCTTTGATTGTTTTCAAAACATGGCCAGATCTGTTGCCATGCAAATTATCTAACATGGGATCATTAGCATTTAAAGTATGATGTGATATGGCCTTGACGACCTTGGTCATTCGCCTTGAAATCCAAAAATGTATACTCATTGACAAGTAAGCTTAAAATCATCTAAATTTCACCACTTAAACTTTTCGACCAAAAAGGGGGAAAATACATCGAGGTCCACATATTTAGCACAAAGGGCCCTAAAATTAAGCAAGGAAAATAGTCGGGTTCAGCGGCTTCTCACAAGAGTAGCTGATCGAGCCATACTCTTCATACTACTTCATCTTCGATTGTTTTCAAAATATGGCTAAATTTGTTGGATTGCAAATTCGTGGATATGGGATCATGAGCATAAAGTATGATGTAGATATGGCCTTGACCTTGGTGGTTCATCTTGAAATCTAAGAATAGTTCATACTCGTTCAAAACTAAGCTTAAATTCGTTTAAATTCACCACCTACTTTTAGGTTAGAACTTTACACGGTCGATCGAAGTACATTTTACATCAGGAACCTCAAAAAAGAAAAATTTACATCGAAGTCCATACATTTAACATAAAGGACCCTAAAAGGAAAAAACTCTGGTTCGACTCCTTCTTGAGAGATTAGCTGATCTGAGCCAAACTCTTAATACTACTTCCTCTTCAGTTGTTTCCAAAACATGGCCAAATATGTTGCCATGCACATTCTCTGACATGGGATCATGTGCATAAAGTATGATGTTGATATGTCCTTGACGACCATGGTCGTTCGGCTTCCTGTTTGATTGTTTTCAAAATATGGCCAAATCTGTCCCATGCAAATTCTTTGATATGGGATCATCAGCATAAAGTATGATGTAGAGATATGGCCTTGACCTTGTGGTCGTTTGGCTTCAAATCTAAGAAAGTTCATACTCGTTGACAACTAATCTTAAATTCATTAAAATTTCACCACTTACTTTTAGGTTAGCATTTTACACGGTTGGTGGGAGCATATTTTACATCAAGGATCTAAAAAGGGGGGAAATTACATCGATGTCCATATATTTAGCACAAAGGACCCTAAAAGGTAAACCTTTTGTTGAATTGGTTCGGCTCCTTATCGAGAGATTAGCTTATCAAACTCTTCATACTACTTCCTCCTTGATTGTTTTCAAAATAATATGGACAAATCTGTTGCCATGCAAATTCTCTGATATGGGGTCATCAGCATAAAGTATGATGTTGATATGGCATTGACCTTGGCCGTTCATCTTCAAATCCAAGAATTTTTCGTACTCGTTGACAACTATGCTTAAATTCATTTAAATTTCACCACTTACTTTTAGGTTAGAATTTTACATGGGCGGTGGGAGTACATTTTACATCAAGTACCTAAAAAGGAGAAAATTACATTGAGGTCCATACATTTAGCACAAATTACCCTAAAATTGAGAAAAGAAAATAGTAAGGTTCAGCTCCTTCTTGAGAGAGCAGCTGATCGAGCCATACGTTTCATACTACCTCCTCTTCGACTGTTTTACAAATATGCGAAATTTGTCGCCATGCAAATTCTTGGATATGGGATCATCAGCATAAAGTATGATGTAGAGATATGGGCTTAAACATGTGGTCGTTCGGCTTGAAATCCAAGAAAGTTCCTACTCGTTGACAACTAAGCTTAAATTCGTTTAAATTTCACCAATTAATTTTTAGGTTAGCATTTTACACGGTTAGTGGGAGCATATTTTACATCAAAGACCTAAAAAGGGAAATTTACATGGAGGTCCATACATTTAGCCCAAAGGACTGTAAAAGGAAAACTTTCTGGTTCGGCTCCTTCTTTAGACATCAGCTGATCTGTCAACACCCAAATTTTTAATCCCAGATGTCTGTTATGTGATACATCGCAATCCCAGGATTACCATTTTTGCGAGACATAACAGATTGGATATCATAGTACATCATCCATTATAAACCATAATAAGGTCTTACACGAATAAAGGATCTCATGATCCAGTCTTAATACAAACAAGTAGCGGAATAATAAGCGTAGCGGTGGGCTCCATCTTCAGTGTCACAAGCAATGCTAACGATGGGAGATGATCCTAGTTGTCATAGCCGACCTGCTGTCCTTCTTCCGGATAGTCCTCCTCATAGTCTGGCCACGGGAATAGCCAGGGACATGCCATGAGTACTCTTTAAGTACTCACAAACTATCACTAACAAGTAAGCTAGTTCTAGTAGGAATGCTAAGTTCTAAGTTTATTTGGAAAGGTAAGTTTGAAACCTCAGCTGAGTTCAGAAACAAAGAAAGATAAAATAAAGTTCTAAAATCACCTAAGTGGGAACTTAGTTTTCATAGTCACAACCCTGTTGTGGTCAAGTCACAATTCATTTCACAAGTCATTTGAATACATCTGACGACGAAACAATATGGCCACTCCAACTGTCCATGACTGCGGACGTGGCTATTCGAATAGTTTGACACTCTGCAGAGGTGGTACACTTTCACCACAAAATTTGATACATCTGTCAGGGATAGCCCTGAATCATCATACTTAGTATGCGGATAATCAATCATAACCTTTCCTTTACACACTCTAGTATAAGCACCTCTCCTATGAGCTTGGCCTCCCAGCCATGGCCATCTGCCATCCTTGGCTCTACATAGGTGGACAACATCAAGAGGTAGCCTCAGCTCAAACCTCCTCCGCGAGGGAACTCAGACTAATGCATATAAACTTCCGGCTAAGCCTTACCCAATTCGGGTATTGTGGTTGTACGGTAAAATTGGAATGGTATCGCATCCGAACCAAACCATTAGTTTTTATAAAGGGCTAAGGCCCATGCCTCAAAATTTTCATCATCATAAACCATTTGTGTTTCTCAACACATGTCAAAACATCTCAATAGAATGACTCATCATTCCAAGGTTTTCATAATCATTTTCACCAAGTATTCCGATCTAGAGTGATCAAGTTTTTGGTTTAGCTCTAACCACTAAGTTAAGAGTGTTCACTAAGGTGGGATGCTAATATCAATCTCATGTCATAGAATGACATCTAGTATAGGCCAATTTTTATACTCTTTATGCTATCTCTACTACTTTCTAAAAGCTCACAAGGCATTACTAAAAGTAAAGAAACTTTTGTAAAGTAAAAGTAAAACTTGTAAGTAAAACTTGGAATGGGCATAAATCAAAAGGTGTAACCAAAGCATGCCTAATGCATCTTGCTTAGGTTATCTTGTATAATTCTATCTTGCCAACAATAGCTTGCCTTGACTGGTGCAGTGGTTGAAATTATCCTTGTCTTCTTTGGGGTAGAACTCCTCCTCCTCGTAGACTTGGTCGGTACTATCGTCCATAAATACATAGGGATACACAATCACCAAACAATACTTAACTAGTCTATTTAGCACACTAAGGCACACACTTGATGATCTAGTATCGTCACAATCATCACAAGATTTAAATAACAAGTTTCATTTATTTTATTTGAGAAAAGTAATTTCTACTCATTGAAATCAATTAAGATTTAATATTATCCAATTAAAATATAGGATCATGTGGACACATGTCATCACCATATACTCTAATACATGGGAATGTGATTTAAATGTTTGATCATATTTCAATAAGTTTAAGTTTATTATTTAAATGATTTAAAGTGACTAGAAATGGCTATATAGCATAATTTTGGTACTAGTCCAAAGTCACTGCATGCAATCCTAGATATTATTACATATTTAGATATATATTATCAAATGTGATTTTTGAGAGTTGGAAACAACTCAAAAGCTATTATGGTTGATTTTTCAAAAATATTAGAGTGTAGAAAAGTCTCTGTTTTGTTATTTTTGCTATATGTGATCTCTAGCTCCAATTGATTTAAATCCAACGGGCTTCGATAGATAATTTAATTATCTTTCTAAATAAATTTGAATCATGCATTTTGGTTGAGTGGATCTCTCTGAACTAATTTTTAAACAAGTGGGCAAAAAAAGGTTTAACTCTAAATAGAAAAACATCTATTTGAATTTGTGGGCTACCGCGGGAAACAAAACGGGCTGGCCCAGTGGCGCTCCGCGGCGTAGAGGGCGACTAACAGGCTGGTCCCACATGTCAGCGGCACTTAAAACCCGAAACGGTATAGGGTAATCTAGGCGCTACGATTAGAACAGAAATAACCGGCTCTGGTTCATCATCGACGACGAACAGGTCGCCGGCGTGAACAAACCCTAGCGGCTCGGTGGGGGAGCATTGGGGCTTACCAGGGCTCCAACTAGGCTTGGTGGTGGGGGCGTTCGAACTTTTGGACGACAGCGGTGCTAGGCGTGGTCGCGGTGGCTCCTAGGGTGGTCGCAATTGACGACCCCCTTTCTCCTCTCCTGCAGCGAGCTCCGAAAAAATTCTAGCGACTGAGGTCTCGAGTGGCTCTGTGGAAAGTGTGGGATGGTCAGTGGCGAGAGGGGAGGTGAGTGGTGTGCAGAATGAGGCTAGGGGAGGCCTCCTTTTATAGGCTCGGCGGAGAGACTGAGCGGCGTGGCCAAGCGACAGTGGCGACATGGCTATGGGCTTCTAGGGGCGTGGCCGCAAGCAGCAATCGATGCACGATCTCCTGGCGGTCCTCTATGATGTAAAGGCACGGCTTGGGGCGGTGGCAAATAGTCGGGTGCGGCTCGTGCTCTAAGCGGCAGAGGCAACGTTTGACGAGGTACGCGGTGGCTGCGGGTCAAACGGCGGTGAGCGGGGATGTCTGGGGGCATGCTGGTGTTAAGGCGAGTGGGCGTGTGCGAGCTGAGGGCAAGGCGGGGTATGTGCGAGGCTGTCGGGGGCTGCACACTGGAGTGGTCCATGCATGGTGCAAAGGCGGAGAGCGAGGCGTGCTGGGGGTGGTCCACGGCCTAGCAGGGCTTGGGGAAGGGACAGAGAGGGGCAGTAGGGTGCGGCAATCGTTCTAGACATGGCGGGAGAGAGAGGGGTGGCCTGCTGTGAGCTGTCCATGCTCGACCAGCGGGCATGGCCTCGGGGTGGGTTAGGTTCGAGGGAGAGAGGGAGAGATGAGAGGGTCCAATGGGAGACAAAGCTTTGATTAGCAACAATATTAGTTAGGCAGATTATTTGGTGATCACAAGGTGTTCGACACAATTGCTGCTTGAAATTCAAATTTGAATTTTGAATATATTTTTGGTGTGTGACTTGGTCTTATGCTTGGTCGAGTTGACAATGTTTCTGTTTGAAATTGACTCCTAGGAACACCTAAAGTGGCCTAGTGGATTAAAATGGCCAAAGTGACCATTTGCATTATTTAATCTTATTTCATTTATTTTTCTTTGGATTTTGTTTGGGAATGATCTAGATGATGTAGCATTCATCTTTGAATCATTTTACAACCATTAGAACAATCAAACATGGCATTTTCAAGCAATTCTATATTAATGCAAACACACATGCATTCTTAATTGTTTTTAATAATAAAAAGTTTTTGTTAACCCTAAATTGGGTGATTTGGATCTTGATATCATTGATTAAAGATTTGGGATGTTACAAACCTTCCCACCTTAAACAAAATCCCGTCCCAAGATTTAAGAAAACTAGGAACTAAAGAGATCTGGAAACTCAGTCCCAATGTAATCTTCACGCTCCCAAGTGGCTTCTTCTTTGGTATGGCTGCTCCATTGGATCTTGAGAAATTTGATACTCCGCGTCCTGGTTGTTCTGAAAGCTTCTTCCAAGATATGGATGGCCCCTTCATGATACGTCAGATCCTTGTTGATATCAACGGCTCAGTGATCGATGTTCTTGAAAACTTTGGTCTTCTCTGGCACTTCCAAGCATTTGCGAAGTAACGAGATATGGAACACATTATGGATGGATGACATCTCCTCTAGCAATTCTAGCTGATACGATACTTCTCCTTGATGATTTAGAATCTTGAAGGGTCCAATATATCTGGGGGCTAACTTTCCTTTCAGACTAAAACGTTGCGTTCCCTTCAATGGCGAAACTTTGAGATACACAAAATCTCCAACATTGAAAGTTCGGTCTCTACATCTCTTCTCAGCATAACTCTTCTGTCTGGATTGGGCGGTCTTGAGGTGCTCACGGACTTTGTGAACCTTCTCTTCAGCTTCTCGTAGGATGTCGGGTCCGAAAAGCTGACTCTCTCCTACTTGCGACCAATTCAAAGGGGTACGACACTTTCTTCCATATAGGAACTCAAATGGTCCCATTTGCAAACTGGCTTGATAACTGTTGTTGTATGAGAATTCTGCGAGGCAGAAAATCTTCCCATTTTGATCCATACTCTAACACACAAGCTCTCAACATATCTTCTAAGATCTAGTTGACTCTTTCAGTCTATCCGTCGGTCTGCGGGTGATAAGTTGTACTAAAATGCAACTTGGTTCCTAATCCTTCTTGGACTTTTTGCCAAAATCTCGAGGTAAATTGGGTTCCTCGATCCGACACTATGGTCTTGGGGGTGCCATGCAAACTGACAATTCTAGCAATGTAGAACTCTGTTAGCTTCGAACTCTTGTAGGTTGTCTTAACAGGTATAAAATGGGCTACCTTGGACAATCTATCAACGATGACCCAGATTGAGTCATTTCCCCTACTAGAAGTAGGCAAACCGGTGATAAAGTCCATTTCGACGGAATCCCATTTCCATGCTAGAATCTGCAATGGTTGCAATAGTCCCGCGGGTCTCTGATGGTCTGCTTTGACTCTTTGCCAGATATCACACTTGGCGATGTAGCTTCCGATTCCTGCTTCATCTTGTGCTACCAAAATTGCTCCTTAAAATTTTGATACAACTTCGTTCCTCTGGGGTGGATAGAATAAAGAGTATCATGAGCTTCTTGCATAATAACTGGCTTCAGCTCCGAATCTACTGGCATGCAGATACGTCCTTTGTACCACATAACTCCTTCTTCGTCTTTAGTGAATCCAGGCACCTTTCCTATAACAATACGACGTTTGATTCCGTCGATACTTGCATTTCCCTTCTAGGCTTCCTTGATTTGGCTAATCAAATTGGGTTGAAGTTCAATGCTAGCTAAAAATCCTTTGCTAACAAGCTCTGTTCTAAACTACTCCAATTCTTCATGCAAACTTGGCTGGTTCTCTTTGATCATGGTGTTTAATCTACACGGCAACCTGCTAAGAGCATCCGCTACCACATTGGCTTTGCCGGGGTGATAGTGAATGTCAAGCTCATAATCCTTGATTAACTCTATCCATCTCCTTTGCCTCATATTCAGCTCCTTCTGTGAAAATAAACATCACTCTTGTGATCTGAGTAAATCTCACAGCGATTACCCATAAGGTAATGACGCCATGTCTTCAAGGCTAAAACTACAGCTGCTAATTCAAGATCATGGGTAGGGTAGTTCTGCTTGTGTTGCTTCAGTTGTCTTCACAAATATGCTATGACTTTGCCATCTTGCATCAACACACATCTGAGACCAATCTTGGATGCATCAGAATACACATCAAACGGCTTCTTGATATCTTGCATAATCAATATTGGGGCTGAAATCAATCTCTTCTTAAGCTCTTGAAATCTTACTTCACATTTGTCGGTCCATTTAAACTTCTTGTCCTTGTTCAACAATTGGGTCATGGGTCTTGTGATGCTTGAAAATCCTTCAACGAACTTGCGGTAATATGCCGCTAATCCGAGAAATGCACGGACTTGGGTTTGAGTGGTTGGGGCTTCCCATTCTTCAACATCTTTGATCTTGGAGGAATCAACACCGACTCCTCCTGCCGACACAATATGTCCGAGCAATCCTACTTCTTTTAGCTAGAACTCACATTTGCTGAACTTGGCATACAACTGATGCTTTCTAAGGGTTTCAAGGATGATTCTCAGATGTTGCTCATGGTCTTCTTGTGACTTGGAGTAGATAAGAATATCGTTGATAAACACTACGACAAACTTATCCAGAAATTTCATAAAGATATTATTCATGAGATTCATGAAATAAGCGGGGGCATTGGTTAATCCAAAATACATGACCGTATACTCATACACCATATCTGGTTGTAAAGGCGGTCTTTGGAATATCCGTTGCATGAATCTTGAGTTGATGATAGCCAGTCCTAAGATGAATTTTAGAGAACACTTTGGCACCAGTCAACTGATCAAACAGATCCTCAATCTTGGGTAGTGGGTACTTGTTCTTGATGGTGGCATCATTCAGCTTCCGGTAATCTGTGCACAAACAGTTGCCTCCATCTTTCTTATCGATAAACAAAATAGGTGATCTCCATGGCGATGCGCTTGGTTGAATCAAGCCTTTCTCCAGCATAGCATCAAGTTGCTTCTTCAGCTCCACTAACTCTGATGGGTTCATGCTATAGGGTCTCTGAGCTATAGGTCTGGTTCCAGGAATTAGTTCAATAATGAACTCAATATCCCGATCTGGGTGCATACCGGACAATTCATCTGGGAAAAACGTCAGGGTATTCACAGACTACTCCGACTTGGTCTATGGTGGGTAGGGCTAGACTCTTGTTGCATTTGAATTGATGGGGCAAGATTTCACATATATGCTCTACTGATACTCTAGAGCTACTGGTCATGGTGATGGTTTTCTTGGCATAGTCGGTCAATCCTTTATGCTTCGACATCCAATCCATTCCTAGTACTACTTCCAAACCTTTGGTTCCAAGTACTATTAGATTGGCATAAAAATCTATCGCATGTTTTCTGATAGGCACAGGCTTGCAAATTTTTCTAGCTTTGGTGGTTGAACCAGGTATTTGAACTATCATAACATGCTTCAAGTTGGTTGGGTGAATCTTACTAGTGCATGCAAATTCTTTAGTAACAAACGAGTGCGATGCTCCAGAATCAAACAACACTCTTGCTAATACTGAGTTAACAGAAAACATACCTAGCACGACATCTGGCGCTTCTTGGGCTTCTTCGGCGTTCATGTGGAACAGACGGCCGTCGCGGTTGAGAAAATTCCTTGGGGCGAATCTTCTTCCGGGCTGAACACGACGCTACTGCTGAGCTAGGGCATTCACATTGGGAGTGGTTGCGATCTTCTTGGGACACTCATTGGAGTAGTGACCCTTCACTCCACACTCAAAACAAGTAATCTGAGACTTGTCTTTGGCTGCAACAGGCACAGCGTTGCTTCTAGTCCTTGGGGCAGTATTGTTGTTGTTGGACTTGGGCTGTGCACAGTTGAAGTTGTTGGAGTTCCCGGGGTTGTTGTTGTTTCCTCCAGTCTTCACATTTCCTCCGCTACGGTTAGGGTAGCTTGGACAAGACATTGGGGGTCTATTGTTCCTTGGAGCATATTCTGCATAGGGGTCAGGGCGATACTTCTGGGTATTGTGGGACCCAGCTTGGTGCATCATCCGGCGTTTGCGGTTTTCATTTGCTTGGTTGATCTTCCCTTCCATCTAGATGGTAGAGCCGACTAGCTCTTCGAGATCATCAAAACGGATGTTGACTAACACTATCTGCATCTCATCATGAAGTCTATTCAGGAGTCTCTCTCTCTTCTTGGCTTCAGTGTTGATCTCATCAGGTGCATACCTGGCGAGGGACAAAAATATGTCATGGTACACCACTACAGTCATTCTTCCTTGCTTCAGTTCCCTGAATTCATCTCTCATTCTGGTGACTAAACCCTGCGACACATGGGTGCGGCTGAACTTGACCTTGAAAGCTTCCCATGTCATCACTTGACCGTGGTTCATTGTACGGGTGATGTTCCACCAGGCTCTTGCATCTCCTGCCAGATAGTGGGTGGCAAACAGAACTTTCTCATTGGCGTCAACTCCTGCGACTTCTAGGTTATTCTCCATGGTTTGTAACCAATCATTAGTATCCAACGGGTCTTCAGACTTGTTAAAGATAGGGGGATTGTTATTCTGGAAGTTCTTGAGTTTGGATCCATGATGATCCTGATTTCCATGGCCTTGATTATTGTGGGACATCTAGGCGATCTGTTGCAGGGTGGCTAGATTGGCTTGGCACTCTGCTCTACTAGCTTCACGGTCGGAAACTAGCATCTGCAGAATCTACAGCATCGGGTCCTGCAATGAGCTGCTCCCTCCTTGGTTTCCACGAGTCATCTGAAGATTGAGATAGATAATGGGGTAAGAGGGAAAGTTCTAGGGTTCATGGTTTTTGTTTTCAAAGCTAAAACTTTGAGTTTGAACTCAGGTTTTGCAAACTAACTGCTTCTCATTCATTCAATCAATCAAGGCACACGATACAAACACACACACCACAACATGAAAGGAAAACAGATGGTTTTAAGAACCATTCTATGAGCTAAGATACAGTGGGACCGATACTTCTCACTCCTACAATAGTGCCCTAGTGCATCTACTCATCATCGATGAAGTCGGAGTCATCATCATCGATGTAGAAGTCCATGGCATCATCCTCCAGATAGTCATTGTCATCACTGAGGTAGGACTGAATATCCCCCTAGATGTCCTCACCTTCTTCCTATTCTTCTTCTTTTGCTGCAAGCTGAGCTTCTTGCTCCTGGATGGTCTTCTCGAGGTCAGCCACCTTCTTGCGAAGACGAGCGATGGTGCGATCCTTCTTCCCGCGTTGCCGGCAAAGTGATTGATGATCCTTAACGAGCAGGGAGAAAGTTTGGGCCTTCTGGGCGGAAATGGCAAGGTTGTGGTTGGCGTAGGCTCGAGCATTGTCCAATTCCTTTTGTCTATCATACAGCAAGAAGTCAAGGTTCTCCACTTGGCTCTTCAACTCTGGGTGACTTGGCATCTCTAATGGCATTCCCATAGAATCACGCCTTGCATAATGAGCAAAGCGAGTTCCCTGGATCAAGTTGACATTTTGGCCGCAAAGACGGGTGAGAGTTCATGCATAGCCCTGGCTAATCAATCTAGCCAGTTGTTCTCTCTCACGGTGAATTGAATCTTCTCGGAAAGGGGTGCTTCCATCTTGCCTCGAAGATCAGCAACTATTAGCCATTGCAAATATTCTCCTGGAAAATCCTTGAGTTGAGCTCCGAAGAATTCCGGATGCGGATGCTCAAGATGCTCTGCTAGTGCATCAAGATCCCTCTTGAAGATTAGTTGGCCTCCGTTGCCCAACTGGTAGAACTTGCAGTACTGAACTTCCATCTATAAGAATTTAGGCTGAGAAAGTTAGTGAGGTGATCAAGGGTGTCAAATTTTATGTAGTAAGATAAGCATTTTTGAGGAACATGATTTTGTTTTTGAAAGAATCCCAAGGATAAGAGTGTAAATAGGTTTTCACAAATACTCACTTCTTTGATTTTGGAAACTAAGTTTTTGTTCGGACGTCCATTCTGACTAGGGTCTCCTATGGTCAGGCTGGCTCTGATACCAACTTGTCAACACCCGGATTTTTAATCCCGGATGCCTATTATGTCATACATTGCAATCCCAGGATTACCATTTTTGCGAGACATAGTAGATTGGATATCATAGTACATCATCCATTATAAACCATAATAAGGTCTTACACGAATAAAGGATCTCATGATCTAGTCTTAATACAAACAAGTAGCGGAATAATAAGCGTAGCGGTGGGCTCCATCTTCAGTGTCACAGGCAATGCTGACGAGGGGAGATGATCCTAGTTGTCGTAGCCGTCCTGCTGTCCTTCTTCCGGATAGTCCTCTTCATAGTCTGGCCATGGGAATAGCCACGGACAAGCCATGAGTACTCTTTAAGTACTCGCAAACTATCACTAACAAGTAAGGTAGTTCTAGTAGGAATGCTAAGTTCTAAGTTTGTTTGTAAAGGTAAGTTTGAAACCTAAGCTAAGTTCAGAAACAAAGAAAGATAAAATAAAGTTCTGAACTCTTTAAGTACTCTTTGACACTCTGCAGAGGTGGTACACTTTCACCACAAAACTCGATACATCTGTCAGGGATAACCCTGAATCATCATACTTAGTATGCGGATAATCAATCACAACCTTTCCTTTACACACTCTAGTATAAGCACCTCTCCTATGAGCTTGGCCTCCCAGCCATGGCCATTTGCCATCCTGGGCACTGCATAGGTGGACAACATCAAGAGGTAGATTTAGCTGAAACCTCCTCTACGAGGGAACTCAGACTAATGCATATAAACTTCCAGCTAAGCTTACCCAATTCAGGTATTGTGGTTGTACGGTAAAATTGGAATGGTATCGAATCCGAACCCAACCATTAGTTTTTATAAAGGGCTAAGGCTCATGCCTCAACATTTTCATCATCATAAACCATTTGTGTTTCTCAACACATGTCAAAACATCTCAATAGAATGACTCATCATTCCAAGGTTTTCATAATCATTTTCACCAAGTATTCCGATCTAGAGTGATCAAGTTTTTGGTTTAGCTCTAACCACTAAGTTAAGAGTGTTCACTAAGGTGGGATGCTAATATCTATCTCATGTCATAGAATGACATCTAGTATAGGCCAAGTTTTATACTCTTTATGCTATCTCTACTACTTTCTAAAAGCTCACAAAGCATTACTAAAAGTAATGAAACTTTGGTAAAGCAAAAGTAAAACTTGGAATGGGCATAAATCAAAAGGTGTAACCAAAGCATGCCTAATGCATCTTTCTTAGGTTATATTGTATAATTCTAGCTTGCCAGCAATAGCTTGCCTTGATTGGTGCAGTGGTTGAAATTCTCCTCGTCTTCTTCGGGGTAGAAGTCCTCCCCCTCGTCGACTTGGTCGGTACTATCGTCTATAAATACATACGGGATACACAATCACCAAACAATACTTAACTAGTCTATTTAGCACACTAAGGCACACACTTGATGATCTAGTATCATCACAATCATCACAAGATTTAAAGAACTAGTTTCATTTATTTTATTTGAGAAAAGTAATTTCTACTCATTGAAATTAATTAAGATTTAATATTCTCCAATTAAAATATGGGATCCTCTGGACACATGTCATCACCACATACTCTAATACATGGGAATGTGATTTAAATGTTTGATCATATTTCAATAAGTTTATGTTTATTATTTAAATGATTTAAAGTTACTAGAAATGCCTATATAGCATAATTTTGGTACTAGTCCAAAGTTACTGCATGCAATCCTAGATATTATTACATATTCAGATAGATATTATCAAATGTGATTTTTGAGAGTTGGAAACAACTCAAAAGCTATTATGGTTGATTTTTGAAAAATGTTGGAGTGTAGAAAAGTCTCTGTTTTGTTATTTTTGCTATATGTGATCTCTAACTTCAATTGATTTAAATCCAACGGACTTCGATAGATAATTTAAATATTTTTCTAACAAAATATGAATCATGAAGTTTGGTTAAGTGGATCTCTATGAATTGATTTTTAAACAAGTGGACATAAAAAGTTTTAACTCTAAATAGAAAACATCTATTTGAATTTGGCGGCTAGCGTGGGAAACTAAACGGGACGGCCCAGTGGCACTCCGTGGTGCAGAGGGCGACTGACAGGCTGGTCCCGCATTTCAGCGGCACTTAAAACCTGGAACTGTATGGGGTAATCTGGGCGCTACGATTAGATCAGGGATCAACGGCTGTGGTTCATCGTCGGCGACGAATAGGTTGCCGGCGAGAACAAACCCTAGCGGCTCGGTGGGGGTGCATTGGAGCTTACCAGGGCTCCATCGAGGCTCGGCAGTGGGGGCGATCAAACTGGTGGACGACGGCGGTGCTAGGCGTGGTCGCGGCGGCTCCTAGGGTGGTCGCAATCAACGACCCCCTTTCTCCTCTGCCATAGCGAGCTCCGGCACAATTCTGGCGACTGAGGGCTCCAGTGGCTCCGGGGGAAGTGTGGGATGGTCAGTGGCAAGAGGGGAGGTGAGTGGTGTGCAGAATGAGGCTGGGGGAGGCCTCCTTTTATAGGCTCGACGGAGAGACCGAGCGGCGTGGCCATGCGACGGTGGCGACATGGCTACGGGCTTCTAGGGGCGTGGCTACGAGCGGCAATCGATGCATAGTCTCCTGGCGGTCCTCTACGGCATAAAGGTGTGGCTAGGGGCAGTGGAAAATAGTCGGGCGCGGCTCGTGCTCTAAGAGGCAGAGGTGGCGTTCGACATGGCGCGCGTTGGCTACGGGTCAAATGGCGGTGAGCGGGGATGTCTGGGGGATATGCTGGTGTTAAGGCGAGTGGGCGCGTGCGAGTTGAGGGCAAGGTGGGGTCTGTGCGAGGCTATCGGGCGGCGCACTGGAGCGGTCCATGCATGGTGCAGAGGCAGAGAGCGCGGCATACTAGGGGTGGTCCACGGCCTAGCAGAGCTTGGGGAAGGGACAGAGAGGGGCGATAGGGTGCGGCGATCGTCCTAGACATGGCGGGACAGAGAGGGGTGGCCTGCTACGAGCTGTCCTTGCTCGACTGGCGGGCATGGCCTCGGGGTGGCTCGGCACTGCTGCTAGCGGCGAAGGGGGGTACTGTCTGGGTTGGGTTAGGTTCTAGGGAGACAGGGGAGAGATGAGAGGGTCCAATGGGAGACAAAGATTTGATTAGCAACAGTATTAGTTAGGCAGATTATTTCGTGATCACAAGGTGTTCGACACAATGGCCGCATGAAATTCAAATTTGAATTTTGAAAAGATTTTTGGTGTGTGACTTGGTCTTATGCTTGGCAGTCTTTGTTTGCTTGGGATTTGCAAGTGGAGTTCATTTGAGTGGTTTTTGAAAAAGTGGAATCCATGCATATGTAATGGATTCACTTTTCAATTATCAATTAAATTGTCTTGCTAAAGGTTTATGTAAGATTTTAAAGTGGGCCTTGGTAGATGTTTACTTGTAGTAGCAAGGGGTCAAAAGAGTTGACAATGTTTCTGTTTGAAATTGACTCCTAGGAACACCTAAAGTGGCCTAGTGGATTAAAATGGCCAAAGTGACCATTTGCATTATTTAATCTTATTTGATTTCTTTTTCTTTGGATTTTGTTTGGGAATGATCTAGATGATGTGGCATTCATCTTTGAATCATTTTACAACCATTAGAACAATCAAACATGGCATTTTCAAGCAATTCTATATTAATGCAAACACACATGCATTCTTAATTGTTTTTGATAATAAAAAGTTTTTGTTAACCCTAAATTGGGTGATTTGGATCTTGATATCATTGATTAAAGATTTGGGATGTTACATGATCTGAGCCAAACTCTTCATACTACTTCCTCTTCGATTGTTTTCAAAATATGGCCCAATCTGTTGGCATGCAAATTCCCTCATACGGGGCCATGAACATAAAGTGTGATGTTGATATGGCCTTGACCTTGGTCTTTCGGCTTGAAATCCAAGAATGTTCATACCCGTTGAGAAGTAAGCTTAAATTTGTTTAAATTTCACCACTTACACTTATTGGTTAGAATTTTACACGGATGCTAGGACTACATTGGTTACATCAAGGACCTAAAAAGGAAAATTACATCGAGTTCCATACATTTAGCACAAAGGACCCTAAAACCAAACAAGGAATTGAAAATAGTCGGGTACGACTCCTCAAGAGAGCAGCTGATCGAGCCATACTCTTCATACTGCTTCCTCTTTCCCAATTTTGGATGCATATTAGGTTTGGTCAAAGTCAATCTTTATAAAGTTTAACCAACTATATGTAAAAACATACTGAGTTTTCTAACGACAAATGCATTTAATATGAAAATATAGTTCATGATGATTCTAATAACATTGAGTTGATGATGTACATTAAGTCATAGTTTATTGAATTTGACTCTGACCAGAAGTAATACGCGTCCTAATTTGGGAAGGAGGGAGTACTACTTGCTTCAGGAAAAAAGGAGTGCTCCTCACTTTCGAACCAGCTTGTTACAGGTGTGCTTGGTGCTTCCTCTTCCTAGGGTATGAAGGTGGAGTAGTGCAGAGTAGGAAGGCTGGTTAGATCATAATGGTGAGCATCCAATGCGATGGGACGTTTTTGTTTTTTTTGCTGGCCAGATCAACCAATCCCGTGTGTAGCACTTAAGTAGTACTCATACTTGTACTAGTAGTACTGCGAATGGCAATCTTTTGAATATCCTTCCCCTCGGATGTTTGTGAAGGAAGTGAAAATTTCGAAACCGGGAAAGTTTGAATTGCTACTCTATTGTACTGTAGTAGTAGTAGTAGTAGTTTTTGCCGCCAAGGACCAAAATGGTTCCCACCAATGCAGCTGACGAACACGCCAGACACAAACACGGAGCCGCCGACACAAGGCAGGTTGTCGGTCGACGCGCGTGCGCGGTGCCACTTCGTGGATGAGGGAGAGATCCGCGGGCCGGGGTGTGGGGTGGTGAGGCTGGTCATAGTGGGGAGTAACTTAGTACTGACATGCATATGTTACTAGTCTCAGTTACTACCTCCATAGTGGAAAATAATATAGGTGTGGTATCTTGCAAAGCCTCGTTTATTGCAATGTAGACTCATTTTGTCTTGAAATGTGTGATGTTAACATAGCTAGTTACCACAAGGCTCTCTTTCATCATTTAATTGCATGCCATGTCATGTAAATGTTTACTGTTGGCAATACATGTAGGACTATGTTACTACGTACTACCCAAGTTACACCCACTATGACTAGCCTGATGAGGGAGTAAAGGAGAGATAAAACACATTTTATTTTGTGTGCATACATATCGTGGTCCTGAAATTTACTCTACTCACTGTACCATGTACCTCGTGTCAGGAACCCATCCCAGCTTTGCTCTGACATCACACCACCTTCAAATCCTCCTTTTTGCAGCTCTCTCACTGCCTCCTCTGTGCTCATATAGTCTCTTCTCGCTCTTTATTTTTTTAACTGAAGAAAGGAAATAAATTCTTCTTTCTTGCTTTTCCGAAAATAAATTCCTATCACTTGGAAAATGAAATGAATTATTTTTTGTTTTTAATATCTTCGATTGTTTTCAAAAGATGGCCAAATTTGTCGGCATGCAAATTCTTGGATATGGGATCATATGCATAAAGTACATTCTACATAAAGGACCTAAAAAGGGAAAATTACATTGAGGTTCAAACATTTAGCAGAAAGGACCCTAAAATTGAGCAAAGAAAATAGTCGGGTTCGGCTCCTACTCTAGAGAGCAGCTGGTCGAGCCATACTCTTCATACTCCTTCCTCTTCGATTGTTTTCAAAATATGGCCAAATCTGTCGCCATGCATATTCTTGAATATGGGATCATCAACATAAAGTATGATGTAGAGATATGGCCTTGACCTCATTGTTGTTCAGCTTGAAATCTAAGATTTTTTCATACTTGTTGACAACTCTGCTTAAATTCGTTGAAATTTCATCACTTGATTTTAGCTTAGCATTTTACATGGTTGGTGGGAGTACATTCTACATCAAGGCCCTAAAAAGGGGAAATTACGTCGAGGTCCATACATTTAGCACAATGGACCCTAAAATTGAGCAAAGAAAACAATTGGGTTCGGCTCCTTCTCGAGAGAGTAGTTGATCGAGCCATACTCTTCATACTACTTTCTCTTTGATTGTTTTCACAATACGGCCAAATCTATCGCCATGCAATTTCTTGGATAATCGGTCATTAGAATAAAGTATGATGTAGAGATATGGCCTGGCCTTTGTGGTCGTTCGGCTTGAAATCAAAGAATGTTCATACTCGTTGATAACTATAAGCTGAAATTTGTTTAAATTTCACCACTTACTTTTAGGTTAGAATTTCAGATAGTCGATGGGAGTACATTTTACAACGAGGACCCAAAAAGGGGGAAAATTACATCAAGGTCCATACATTTAGCACAAAGAACCCTAATATTAAGCAAGCAAAATAGTCGGGTTCCGCTCCTTCTAGAGAGAGTAGCTGATCAAGCCAAACTCTTCATACTACTTCATCTTCGATTGTTTTCAAAACATGGCCAAATTTGTCGGTATGCAAATTCTTCAATATGGGATCATTAGCATAAAGTATGATGTAGATATGGCCTTGACCTTGGTCATTCATCTTGAAATACAAGAATGGTTCATACTCGTTGACAACTAAGCTTAAATTCGTTTAAATTTCATCAAGGTCTTGTCCTTCTCTAAAAAGTAAAAAGTACATTTTACATCGAGGTCCATACATTTAATACAAAGGACCCTTAAATTAAGCAAGGAAAATAGTCAGGTTCGACTCCTTCTCTAGAGAGCAGCTGATCGAGCCACACTCTTCACACTACTTCATCTTTGATTGTTTTCAAAATATGGCCAAATTTGTCGGCATGCAAATTCTTGGATATGGGATCATATGCATAAAGTATGATGTAGATATGGCCTTGACCTTGGCCGTTTGTCCTGAAAATCCAAGATGGTTCATACTCGTTGAAAACTAAGCTTAAATTCATTTAAATTTCACCACTTACTTTTAATTTAGAATTTTACACGGTCGGTGGGATTACATTTTACATCAAGGACCTGAAAATGGGAAAATTACATGGAGGTCCATACATTTAGCACAAAGGAACCTACAAAGGAAAACTTTCTGTTTCAGCTCCTTATCGATAGACCAGTTGATCTGAGCCAAACTCTTCGTTCTACTTCCTCTTTGATTATTTTCAAAATATGGCCAAATCTGTTGCCACGCAAATTCTCTGATATGGGATCATTAGCATAAAGTATGATGTTTATATGGCCTTGACCTTGGTCGTTTGACTGAAATCCAAGAATGTTCATACACATTGACAAATAATCTTAAAATCATCTAAATTTCACCACTTACACTTTTAGGTTAGACTTTTACACGGTGTGTGGAAGTACATTTTACATCAAGTACCCAAAAAGGGGAAATTACATCGATGTACATACATTTAGCACCCCCTAAAAATAAGCAAGGAAAATAGTCGTGTATGGCTCCTTCTCGAGAGAGCAGTTGGTCGAGCCATACTCTTCATACTACTTCATCTTCGATTGTTTTCAAAATATGTCAAAATCTATCGGCATGCTAATTCTTGGACATGGCATCATCACGATAAATTATGATGTTGATATGGCCTTGACCTTGGTCGTTAGACTTGAAATCCAAGAATTTTCATACTCGTTGACAACTAAGCTTAAATTTGTTCAAATTTCACCACTTACACTTTTTGGTTAGAAATTTTACACAGATGATGGGGGTACATTTACTCCAGGGACCTAAAAAGGGTAAAATTACACTTAGGTCCATTGATTTAGCATAAAGTACCATAAAATTTTGCAAAGAAAACAGACAGGTTCGGCTCCTCGAGAGAGCAGATGATCGGGCCCTACTCTTTATACTACTTCTTCTTTGATTTACAAGAAAGAATTATTGTGGAGGGAACTGGGAGCAGAGTAGTACTATCCTAAAGGGAACTGGAGCAGAGGAACATGCGTCCGTTTTCATTTTATTCAACCTCGCCTATACGGTCTATCCCCACTTCTACGCCAAGCACCGCCTTTGTTCTCCTTTCTTAGCCCAAAATATATCGAGCCCGTTGGGGAACTCCAAGATGAAGGTATGATGAGCACAGTAGCAAGTTTTCCCTCAGTTATGAAACCAAGGTTTCAATCGAGTAGGAGCAAGGAAACACCTCAAAGGTGTTGCTAGCTGGACTTTGGCAGGGCGCACTACCGGTGCAAATAGCAACGTGGAGACCAGCACAACACAACCACTGAACTTTCCCCCAACTTGCGATGAGGTTGTCAATCTCACCGGTTTTGCTGAAACCAAAGGATTAAACGTATCGAGTGAAAGAAAGTAATTGTTTGCAGAAAATAAACAAAAAGCAGTAAATAGTTGATTGTAGATTGATGATAAAAGAAAGGACCGGGGTCCATAGTTCACTAGTGGTGGCTCTCCTTAAGATAGATGACATGTTGGGTGAAAAAATTATAGCAGGGCAATTGACAAACATCGAGAAAGCAATACATGCATATACTACTCATCTTGACTCCTTTGAGATTCGATTGGGCATTACAAGTTTACAACATTATACATAGACCGTAATCCAACTGCATCTATGACTAATAATCCACCTTCATGTTATCATCTGAACCCCCTCTAGTATTAAGTTGCAAGCAACAGATAATTGCATTACGCATTGCGTGTAGAGTAAACAATACGATTGTTCTATGAACAAAGGATTATTGTTTTCTCCCTAGTAGCAACAGCATATCTAGTACCTTAAAGATTTCTGTCACTTCCCTAGATTACTAGAGGCATGAACCCACTATCGAGCATAAATACTAACTATTATAGTTGCTAGCATCTACTTGGCCAAGATAGCTACTAACAACGGAAAGCATGCAAGATCACAAATAACAAAGACATGATAGAATCAAATCAATCTGAAATAGCATCTCAATATCCGTCGGATCCCCACAAACACAACATGTAGGAATTACAAATAGATGACCTTGATCATGAAAGGAGATCACAAGATCTAAACATGATAGCACAAAGGAGGAGAACCAGCCATCTAGCTACTACATGGACCCATAGTCCAGAGATGAACTACTCACGAATCACACCGGAGGCTTGCATGGTGATGAAGAAGACCTCCAGGGTGAATTCTCCCCTCTTTCAGGGTGTTGGGAAGAGCTTTAGATTCCTCCCGATCTAGGGATGGAGATGACGGCGGCTATAGACTCTTTCATGGAATTTTAATCGGGTACTTAGGGTTTCTGTATCGGAGGCATCTTATAGGCAAAAGGGGAGGCCAAGGGGGTGCCGGAGGCGGCCAGACCACACCCTGGCATGGGCCAGGCTGGGCCGCAGCCAGGTGGTGTGGCGGCCCCCTGGCCCCTCTCCGTCTTGTATTCTGGCTCTAGGTGTCCCTCGGTGAAAAACTAACTCTGGCTTTTGTCCCGTCCAATTCCGAGAATAATCATTTTCTGACTTTCCTGAAACCAAAAACAGCAGAAAACAGGCAGCTGGCACTGTGGCTCTTGTTAATAGGTTAGTCCAAGAAAGTGTATAGAAAGTACTACAAAGTGTAGACAAAACATAAGAGAGTAGATAAAACCAAGCATGGAACATCAAAAATTATGGATACGTTAGAAACGTATCAACATCCCCAAGGTTAACTCCTTCTCGTCCTCGAGTAGGTAAGTGATAAAAAGAAATAATAATTTTTGAGGTGACATGCACCATCATAAACTTGATCAAAGTATTTGTAAAACATTGATAGCTAGGATCATATTACTTCAATCATAACATGAAAGATAAAGTTCTAACAATAAGACAAAGCAACTATGTTGCAACATGAAAAGGCACAAACAAAAGATTCATGAATAACAATGCTTTGCAAGACGTTTGTTTGATTCACATAAAGAAAACATAGCATAGTGGCATTCAGCTTGTCCCTCATAGAGTAGCAAATATAAATGTATAGGACACTTAAAAGTTCATAAGAGTGACTAGATACAAATAGTTTAAAACAAGCAATATCAAAGCTATGCATCAATCAACAAGTCTTGGGATAATGCAAATAGAACTAAGAATGGCCACTATGCTCTCAAATTAGGTGCATAAAGATAGAAGGTGGAGACTCAACATAAAAGTAAAAGAAAGGCCTTCGTAGAAGGAAGTAGGGATTCAAGTTTCATAAAGAGCTTCCAAAAATTATGGTACTTATTAGCTTTCAGCTCTCATTGCCCCTATCATAAGCATCTTGAAGGTGATTAAGGTTAAAGTGACACAATTAAGAGGATATGCTTGACAAGTTATAAGTTGAAATCTCATGCCCCTTACTTACGAAGACCGAACCTCATGCTACTCAACTTTAGTCACAAGTAAGCTCTTGTCATTGTAAGTACATATGTATGATAGAGAACCGCCAATGGGGTACCCCTTGCACATGATACAGGAGCTATCCCATAATCAAAATGACAAGGCAAGTAGACAATGAGCATCTCAACGATCTTTTTATTTGCTATTTGCATATGTTTTTGTTGAGGATGCTTCATAGAGTCCTCATTATGGTTATTCTGCAAGTTTCCACCATGATTAGGCATGGGTTAGGCTAGCGAACCAGGCGTTTATCTAACACAAATACAAACTCCATGATCTTACAAGTTCCCCTTTTATTTCATACCACCGGGATCCATAAGCAAAAGAACATGATATCAACGGGGTACAAAGTACTAGTGCAATGTTGAAAGCGCTCCCCATGATACATGGTTCTACTAACTTCAACTTATAAAGCGCAAGCATATACGAAACAAAGATGGACGCAATGGTTCAAGTATATTAAAGGCAAGAAAGTAAACTGTGCCATCAAGTTCGTGAGAGCTTTAATCACTAGTTTTCTCATAACAAGTTTAATTCAGAAGGTAGATAAAAACATGAATATACTTGGAATAACAAATGTTAATAGGTAGGTATGGTGGACTCTTTGGAATAACTTGGTTTTAGGAGTTGGATGCATGAGGGGAACTCATACTTGGTTATGGAGGCTGGCAAAAGACTGGGAGCGACCAACTAAGAGAGCAATAATGGCCATAATCATGCAGAGCGACAAAAATCATTAATCAAAGCATAAAGTGATATTACAACTTGAAAACTAAAGGATCATAAAGGCTTATGGTGACTTGGGATAGTCATATCATAGTGTGAGCATGCGCCAAGTCAACCCAAATAAAGCATCAAAGGAGAATACCACAATACTATGCTTTAATATGTTAAAACAACGCATGATTCTTCCAAGGCACATTAACAAATCTCAATTGTTTATAACTTGTCATGCTAAAACGAAGAATACTAAGCATAAAGCCAAAACAATATCGAGCATGGCATGAGAAAGCATAGACCACAGTCAAAAACAAGCTCTCTTTACCACTTAAGCGTGAACTTTTCCTACTCTTTTCCAATCCAAACCAAACTATTTGAAAACCAATGCATGAAAGAGGGGGTCCAACCAATTTATTTAGAAAACTAAGAAAACCACGCAAACGAAAAACCAAAAAGAAAACGAAAAAGAATACACTCCAAGAACAATACAACTGTGCATGAAACAATAAAAATGAAGTGTTTGGAAGAAACCTGGAATTTTTATTGATGAAGAAGGGGATGCCTTGGGCATCCCCAAGCTTTAACGCTTGTACTTCTCGGATATTTATTGGGGTGACACGCGTGGCATCCCCAAGCTTGAGCTTTAGTGCATACTTCATCTCATTACTCATTCCTTCCATACACCTGAAATTTTTCCTTCATACAAAACTTCACACAATCTTATTAGCAACATTAGTGCACTCAAGATAATAAGTATTTAGGTTAAGTTCCAACACCAATAAAACTTCCATTAAAACACAATATACTGTAGAACTTCCCTCAAAAAGCTCAATTCCCCAAAAGAACTCAAAAAGGAACCAACAAGAAGCAAATGCAAATAATGGCAGAAATCTGTCAAAACAGACCAGCAGGTAAAGACGAATTTTTTCGAAGACCTTCTATTGCTAAAATCGAAAAGTGTTGAACTAACTAAAGTTATATAACTACTTGGGGTAGAAGCACAAAAATTCATGCCTCAAAAAGACGTACAGATATTTTACAAGAATTTTTACGGTGAAGCATATAAATCTGTTTCGGGACAGCAACTTCCCCAATCATCACTTCTCTCTCATTAGAGGTTACTCTTGGCACAAAAAGCAACTAAAAAGGATAAGGAGCGGGTATTACTTAAGTAATAGCTTCCAAGACTCATCTAAAACTTTTGGGTTATCTCCCAATAAGTACTTTTCTTTAACGCCTTTAAGTTAGGCATAAGAAGCAAGAAAAATGATCAAGTATTCTCCAATGAAGAAGCATTAAAACAAAATTTCTGGCCCTTACCTCTCTTACTTTTATTCTTAACCTTGGGGAACATATGATTTCTTGGTGGAGAAGCAAAGTGCATGTTGTCCTTTTCCACATCTATTATTGCTCCAAGGAGTTTCAATAGGGATCTTCCAAGTTTGATTTGTCCTTTTCCTACACATTCAATAACAAGATAATCAGTAGAAACCATTTCCCTAGGATATTTGTAAACACTCCTTCAGCTATTCCAATGTGTAATATTGTGGCATTATTAGCAAGAAAATTTTCTTCTCCTCCTTCAGAAAGCCCCCAAAGATTCAAAGGTTCATAGATATCTTTGGGCATAAGAGAAAATTCAAACATGATATCACAACGAGCATGAAAAGTTTCATTATTTATAGCAATCTTTACTGTGGGAAGCAATTTTGAGGGTTCAGAATTTATTGGAACATAGTTATGATGATCTCTAAGTGTATTATAGCAATCTTTCAAACTAGTAGTGCTGGTCTCAAGAGTATTCAATCTAGCAAATATGTTTATGAAGGAAGAATCAGATTTGCTAGGCAAGTTGTAAGTAAAGACCAACTTATTTGTGGCATTAACAGCATCATCCTCATTGCATTGGAGGAAATCTCCTCCCACTATAGCATCCAAAGCATATCTATAGCAAAGAGCAATCCAAGGTAAAAACTGCTAAGGAACACGCTTTGAGTCATTTTAGGTTCAATTTTTTGATGTGGATCAGAGATTCTAGACCAAGCTTCTTTGTAACTTTCTTCAATTCCTTGTTTAAAAGTGAAAATCATTTCCTCGGGTGACATAGTAGCTGGAGCAATGCTAGAGATAATGGCAACTTAAGATAGGAACTAATTTTTTGTGTTTTTAAATAAGAAAGCAAACTAGTAAAACTAATTTTTTTGTGTTTTTGATAAAGAAACAAGCAAACTAAGCAAAACAAAAATAACAAAGTAAAGAGATTGGTTATGAGGTACTCCCCTTGTGAAGATGTCCTTGACTCCCTGACAATGGCGCCAGAAAATCAGTTGCTTAGCCCAAAATATATCGAGCCCGTTGGGGAACCCCAAGAGAAAGGTATGATGAGCACAGTAGCAAGTTTTCCCTCAGTTATGAAACTAAGGTTATCAATCCAGTAGGAGTAAGGAAACACCTAAAAGGTGTTGCTAGCTGGACTTTGGCAGGGCGCACTACCGGTGCCAGCAGCAACATGGAGACCTACACAACACAACCACAGAACTTTGCCCCAACTTGCAATGAGGTTGTCAATCTCACCGGTTTTGCTGAAAACAAAGGATTAAACGTATCGAGTGGAAGAAAGTAATAGTTTGCAAAAAATAAACAGAAAGCAGTAAACAGTTGATTGTAGATTGATGATAAAAGAAAGGATCGGGGTCCATAGTTCACTAGTGGTGGCTCTCATTAAGATAGATGACATGTTGGGTGAACAAATTACAGCGAGGCAATTGACAAACATCGAGAAAGCAATACATGAATATACTACTCAACTTGACTCCTTTGAGATTTGATTGGGCATTACAGCATTATACATAGACCGTAATCCAACTGCATCTATGACTAATAATCCACCTTCGGGCTATCATCCGAACCCCCTCTAGAATTAAGTTGCAAGCAACAGAAAAATGCATTACACATTGCGTGTAAAGTAAACAATACGATTGTTCTATGAACAAAGGATTGTTGTTTTCTCCCTAGTAGTAATAGCACATCTAGTACCTTAGAGATTTCTGTCACTTCCCCAGATTACTAGAGGCATGAACCCACTATCGAGCATAAGTACTAACTCTTGGAGTTGCTAGCATCTACTTGGCCAAGATAGCTACTAAGAACGAAAACATGCAAGATCAGAGATAACAAAGACATGATAGAATCAATAATCAATCTGGAATAGCATCTCAATATCCATCAGATCCCCGCAAACACAACATGTAGGAATTACAAATAGATGATCTTGATTAAGAACGGAGCTCACAAGATCTAAACATGATAGCACAAAGGAGGAGAACCAGCCATCTTGCTACTACATGGATGCGTAGTCCAGAGATGAACTACTCACGCATCACACCGGAGGCTTGCATGGTGATGAAGAAGACCTCCAGGGTGAATTCTCCCCTCCGGCAGGGTGCCGAGAAGAGCTTCAGATCCCTCCCAATCTAGGGATGGAGATGACGGCGACAACAGACTCTTTCGTGGAATTTTGATCGGGTACTTAGGGTTTCTGTATTGGAGGCATCTTATAGGAGAAAGGGGAGGGTGAGGGGGTGCTGGAGGCGGCCAGACCACCCCCTGAAGCGGGCCAGGCTGGGCCGCACAGCCAGATGGTGTGGCGGCCCCCTGGCCCCTCTGCGTCTCGTATTCTAGCTCCGGGTGTCCCTCGGAGAAAAACTGACGTTGGCTTTTGTCCCGTCCAATTCCGAGAATATTCATTTTCTGACATTCCTGGAACGAAAAACAGCAGAAAACAGGCAGCTGGCACTTTGGCTCTTGTTAATAGGTTAGTCCAATAAAGTGTATAGAAAGTACTCCAAAGTGTGGACAAAACATAAGAAAGTAGATAAAACCAAGCAAGGAACATCAAAAATTATGGATACGTTAGCAACGTATCACTCCTCCACAATGCTGCTTTCCGATCTTGTTCACCGCATAGTATGAGAGTGTTTATTATTCTCCCTGTCCCACCTGCTCTATCGATCTTCCCTCTTTTCCAGAAATCCAAATCAAGCCAATGTCCCAACTTCCATCATCTCCCTTGCGATGGCAGGACCGCGCAAGGATAGTGATGATTCTGAGTTGTTCCAACATGTTTTTACCAAAGGCCCGCTTGAATAACTCCTAACCAGATGCGACGTCATCACCGCCATGAGCCTCGCTGGTTCGTCCAAACATCTTCTTGAGTCGGCAAAATATAGTGCAACTTTACATGCTTCTCAGTCGTTTGTCCTCCCCTATGTTCTTCATTCTCACCCGACTAAGAAACCACAGGAATGCAACGAGTACTTCGAGGGCAAGGGCATGACATGCAAGCCAACGCAGCTGGATATGTTCTCCTCCGATGCTGTGTTCCTGAATTGTATGGGTAAGCAGTGGGTAGGTGCCAATGGAGATTGGATCGCCACTGTTGGGTCCCAGTGTAGGTGGGAGCTTGTCAATGTGTACACTCATCAATGCATTCCTCTCCCACAAGTCAATGAGTTTGTACCCACCAACAATGTGTTTACATTCATGCATAATGATCGCCCTATTCTCCTCCGGAAGATTGCTATTTGCCGAGCTCCCATAGCTATGGCTGATTATTTAGATTTCTCTCTTGTCGCTATCTTCGACTACTCAATTGCTACCCTTGATGGTGACGAGTATGCATAGACAGTTCTTGAGAACCAGTTCCAGTGCTACTTCAGATATAGCGATGCAGTTATCCACAAGGGTCTAAGTTTGCAGCCACTGAGTGTGGTAGTGTTTATGTCTAGAATCATCTGTATTTTGGTAAGTTTGATCCATTCCTGTTCTAAACACTAGCTTCAGTTTTAATGGATGTAAACTAGTGTTGGCTGATTTGCCCATCATTTCTTTTTTAGGTCCTATTCTGCTCCCGTCACCACCTGTCGCGCATCTCGAGGAGGGCAACCTTGATGCCATAGATGATGACAAGCACGAACCTGGTTTATGGTTCTTAGCAATATAAGCAGATGAATCTCGCCTTCTTATTATCCATACCATGGGCGTTACAGATGAGGAGTTTTATGGATGTACTTATTATGGTCATGGCAATCCTGTTGCTAATCACAGTGTTGATCGTTGCGGTCGCACTTGTGGCACCTATGCTACCGGGTTTGGCTGCAAGGTGTACTCAAAGGACACTGCTTACTTGTATCCACCTAAGCCATGGATAAATATTGCTAACCTAGGAGCATATTCCCTTTTCCTTGGATTGAACTATCCGATTAATATTGCGGTAGGCGGTGTAGATGTTGCCCCAGGATATCTGATGAGAAGCAACTATGTCTACACCTCCCACCATGCAATAGGACTTGGATATACATCGTTTCCTGAAATAAGCTACTTCAGTCTAAATACCGAAGAAGCAGCTGTTGGTTTCTCAACCAACATTGCATGGAAATCTCCGGAGACTCCATTATGGTTCATCCCGATTATCACCAATGCCCGCGATTGGAACCAAACTACCGTAAGTAATCGTAATACTATGTAATAGGATAGCTCTGTTTAGATCAAGTGCAGTAGATGTTCTTTCTTTTCTTTTGTAACTTGGCCTTGTCATAAACTCATAATCTAGACAAGGCTTTGGGCATTTTGAGTTACCTATGGAGGTCACACACAGGGATTGATGTGAGAGGGAGGCATGTACACAAAAGCAGACTTGATCGTCAGTTTTGTTTCTTCCAATGACGAGTGTTCGGAGAAAAGGGCAAACTGAATCTGTCACTTTGAAATGCTACTGAATATGTCCAAGTGACGCTGAATGTGAACTATGAATTTGTCGATATTTTTCTTTCTTATTATGTATTGCTGCATCTTTCAAATGCTACTGAACCTATCAAAAGTTTTGTTCGGTACTTGTTCAGATCGACCGGTCGAGTGCAGAATATGGTCTCGCTTTCCTTTTGAATCAGTCATTGCTACATATATTGAATTTCAATGTCCGCATTGCTGAATCCATCAATTCTTTTGGTCACTGTCTGTGTACTGCCACAACCGGTCACTTTGAAATGTTGTGCTGACTCTGTCAAGTGCTGCTGAATATGAACCGGGAATCTATCTGATATTTTTACGGTATATTCTATATTGCTGAATCTTGCAAATTCTATTGAATCTGTCAAATGTTCTGTCGTTACTATTAGTACAATATTTAATAGAACGAACAGTGACGTACTAGTACTTGGTTAGATGAAGTGCATCAGATTGTCTTGCTTTTATTTTGAAAATTAGCATTGTTACAATTATCTGGATGAGTCTTGGGCATTTTGGGTTGCTATGGGAGGTCACACAGGCATTAACGTAAGGAGGAGGTACTCACACAGAAGCAGACTTGATCATCAGTTTTGTTTGCTCCAATGATTGAGTCTATTCGGAGAACAGGCCAAACTAATCGTGGGCCAATGTTTTTTTAGCTGGAACAAGAACTGATTCTCTCTGTAATGCTATTGAATTTCAAGTAGGAAAGCTACTGAATCTCTCAAATGTTTTGTCGTTGCTATTACTAAAGCATTTGTGCAACTAATACTGATGTACTGGTATTGTATTTCATTGTCTATATTGCTGCATTGGTCACTTTTGAAATGCTGCTGAATTGGTCAAGTGCTCCCGAATATTAACTTCGAATCTGTTGATAATTTTTATACCTTATTTTGTACTGCTGAATTTTGACATGAATATCTACCAAAAAGAATTATCACTTTTCCCCCGCCCTCGCTGAGTTCTTTGTTTCGAATCCGGTAGAGCACATCACAATGCAATTTTTATTCACCAGGAGAAGAAATCTAGTACTCCCTCCGATCTAAATTAATGTTCTCACATTTTTCTAGATTCTGACATATATAGTCATGTTTTAGTGCTAGATACGTCCGAATATAGCCAAATCCGAGAACATTAATTTGGATCAGAGGGAGTAGCTCATTCGGCCCCTCTTTAGCCTAGAACATTTTAATTCAGTCTTTTCAGGGTCAGGTACTGCTGACCACAGCCCAGCAATATTTTAGAAAGGAGCCCATGGAGCATAGCCGAGAACACATTAGTTCGGCCTTTTACGGGTCAGCAGACTGCTGGGCACAGCCCAGTGAAATTTGAGAATGAAGCCCATGGAGTATAACCTATAGAATATAACCCACGTAGAGCAATAGCCAAAATCTTTTTAATTCGGCCTTTTGGGCATTGCCCCCACCTCTCATAATAAAAAAACTCTACCTACCCATGTTTTTAAGAAAATACCCCATTATGTGGCATTTTATAAATTGAGATACCAGGAGCGCTACCCTTTTATATTTTAAAAGAGATAAACATAGATACACAAAATATTTTAAGAAGACTAATACAGAAGTTGTAGTACTAATAAAAGTTTAATGATATTTTTTCTATAAATATCTTTGTTGTAGTGGAAACGCACTCGGGTGACGTTTATTTGATTTGAAGGTCTTTTGTTCGAATCGCCTTTCTGTGTATCTTGGGTTTACATTTTTTCTTCTAGCAATATCGCAATACAGAGAGGCTGACATCACGGATCCACCAACATGTAGTGTCCTTGGAGTTTGTATTGAGGGTGGGATCACAAAAAAAATTTAAATACTTCTATAGAGAAGCTCACATCGGGGACCCACCAGACAGAACATACAAGGCTGCATCGGGGACCCACAAGCCAGAACATGCTAGAGAGGCTGACATAAGGGCCCCAGCAGTAAGACCATACGCGACCGCCACAATGAAAACAGCGGACGTGGCCCAAAAAAGTCCATCATACACATGTTGCACTTATAGAGAAGCTGACATATCAGACCAATCAGGCCCAAGCATAACCCATGAAATTAGCCTATCTTCCCCAAGCATAGCCCAATACCTTCTAATTCAGCCTTTTTGTGGTTGTGGCCACCGACCATAGCCCTTTCAATTTAGGAGTGAGCTCATGGAATATAAGCCATGACGAATAGGGTATCCGCCCCGAGTTAGCCCAGAATCTTTTTAATTCGGCCTTTATGAGCTTTTTTGTACTCTTAGGCTGACATGTGGGACCCGAAAAAATAGTCCAGCATACACACGATTCTTTCAAATACAGGTTATCAGCTGGGACCTAGCATAGACATGTTTCCTGCATATAGGTGGTTGATATGACCAAAAAAAGTCCATCATACGCACATTTCATTTACAGAGAGGCTGATATGTGGGACCTAGCAACGCGACCTTATATAGATGCTGCATCGAGCAACGTATCCAGTTCGAAATAGGGAGGCGCGAGCGAGAAAAAAGTTCAACATGTACATGTTTCTTGTAATGAGAGGCTGAAATGGGGGACCCAACAGCGTGAGCAAACGGCGGATTCGTCGAGCAACACTATCTAGTTCGGAATAGGGTAGCCCTAGAGAAGAAGAAAAATTCCATCATACCCACGATTCTTTTAATGTGAGGCTGACATAAGGGACCCACCAGCCTGAATAAACGGCTAATGCAGCGAGCAAAGCTATCAAGTTCAGAACACGAAGGCATGACAGAGGGTAAAAATCTATCATACACACGTTTCTTCTAATGAGAGAATGACATGTGGGGCCCAGCATCGTGATTAAACTGTAGATGCATCGAACAACGCTATCAAGATCGGAACAGGGTAGCGTGACCGAAGGAAAAAAATACCATCGTACACACGTTTCTTCTAATGGGAGGATGACATGTGGGGCTCAGGAGGTTGGTTAAATGGTAGATGCGTCGAGCGGCGCTATCAACTTCGGAACGGGGTAGTGCCAATGGAGGAAAAAATTTCATCGTACATACGTTTCTTCTAATGAGAGGATGACATGTGGGTCCCAGGAGGTTGATTTAGATGGTAGATGCATCGAGCAGCGCTATCAACTTCGGAACAGGGTAACACGAGCAGAGGAAAAAAATTTCATCATACACACGATCCTTCTAATGGGAGGCTGACATGTGGGACCTAGCAGCCTGACTAAACGGCAGATACCATGAGCTACGTTATCGAGTTCAAATCAGGGAGGCGACTGGAAAGTATGGTCTGCTAGAGACACTGACGTCCGGGACCTACACGCCTCAAAAGACTTTGGCGAGCCAACATTGCGTGAGGAAACAAAAATCTTGCTTCTGCTATGCGCTGGCCGAGCTTCCTCCATGTTTTTAGCAGATCCATCGTAGTAGAGGGCCATGAAACCGAAAAAAAGATTTCCATCAGCCACGGCCGAGCCGAGAATTTCATCGCGGAAGACGCGCCTTCTACGATGACCATCAGGCCAAGTCATTGCGGAAGGAAACTTATCTTGTAGTGAATGCAGCCATATTATTTGTACTCTATTGCAAGTGGGATACTGAAGGAGATATGCCCTAGAGGCAAATAATAAACGGGTTTATTATCATATCTCATTAGTTCATTATAGTTTTATATCATGTTGTAACTGTATCAAGTGGAAACATTGATACATGTGTGGTATATAAACAAAACCAGGTTCCTAGTAGCCTCTACCCAACTAGTTCATTGGCAGCTGATGATCAAGGTTTCCTGATCATGGTGTTATTGAAGCCAACTGACAATGAAGTCATATCATTTAGAATGACGTGATGGACATTTCTCACCGATGATTGTTACAACATGATCATGTCACTTAGTTCACGATGCAATCGTCAGAAATGGAGTGTCATAATCTTTAGACCGTGAGATCATATTAATCACTGTTACTAGACGATTGCTTTGAATGCATCAACCGTCATGTCCGTGACTGGGTGATCATAAAGGTGCATGTGGAGTAGTCCGAAGGGGCAGCTTGAGGCCTATGCATTAAGATCAGGATTTGTTCTCCTTTGTGATGAGAAGATACACTGGTCCCACTCGGTAAATTACATCCATAAGCTGCACAGCGCATGACTATGTCATGTGCATGGAATTTCACGTGAACGAGTAAAATGGTATTTGTTCAAAACAAGATTGAACAAGGTATCATGATACCGATGATTAGATCTCGGACAAGTTTTGTATCGTATCACAAATGGAATTGGATATATCGTTTAAGGTTTGACATAACAGTGATTCGTGGAGTGCATAGGGGTCAATATGGGCATCCCGATCCCGTTGTTGATCATTGATCGAGATCATGTCTATGTCATTCCCGAATCATAGGGAAACATGGCACTACGATGCTTAGAGATCTTCCTGTAAATATGGAATCACAAATGAGAGAACCAGAATTGTTCTTGTGAGAAAAGAAATATCTGAAGTTGTTCGAAGGAGAAAGAAAGAAAGAAAGGAAAGGACCGAAAGGTGTTTTGAATAAATGGCAATTTACATTATGCATTTATTATATATTAATTGTGAATTAGTATTTACTAAATAAATATTAAAATTAAAATTTATAAAGCAACTTCCTCATTAGGCCAAAAACCTGAAGGGATTTGACCAAGAGGTAACCACAGGGGAAAAGGCAGCAAAAACAGCACAACTACTGCTTTTGGGCCAAACGACCCACATAGGGCGAGGGGTAGATAATATCAGCTCCGCGCACTGCAGCAGCTGCTAGCCGCCGTCGCGGGCCTGCTCAACCCCGGCCCAACGGGCATTCGGGGGAGCTAGCGGGTGGGGCGAGCTAGCCGGGCAACGAGGACGAGAACCGTCCCACCCGGGCAACGCATCCACTGCTGCCGCTGGCGCGCGAGCTGGGCCGCAGGCGCTTGGTCGACCCACCTAAGAAGCCAGTCTGGCCGCTGCGCCTAGCCACCGCGTTGGCCGCAAGATGGGCCGTAGGCCGGCCCGTCCAGCTGGCTGCTACTTGCTGCTGCTGCTGTAGCTGGGCCGGCACGGGGCTGGTGGCCAACCCGGCCACCGCCACAAGCCTAGCCGGTTGTTAGTCCTATTTTCCTTATTCTTTTGTATATTTTTTAGTCCCACATGGCCTAGTCTTTGGTAGGAGTACCCCTCCTCCACCTATATAAAGGGGTGCCCATGGGAGGGACAAAAATAGACCAATCCACCAGATATTCACTTTTTCTTAGAGAAAATCACCCACTCTCTCAGTTGCCTTTGCGGTGGCACGGTTCCGGAGAAGGACTGTAGACGCAAAGTCAACACCATTGCGGCATTCTATTGTGCTGCAAGGATTCAGGCTAGGAGTTCTACTTCCGTAGCCTCGGCATGGATTAGAGCCTAGGAGTCGTTGTCTTGCACCGTATGTGTGTGATAACTCAGGGGTACCAATAGTAGCGACCTGACCGTCGTGCAAGGACCTAGACAAGGGGTGACATGCGAGGAGCTTTGCGACCTTGAGATGTGGTTTGTGTCAACCGAAGAAGCAACTCCCAAATTCAAGCGTTTAGAGATGCGGTTGATGCTTGTGAGCTCATGGATTTGGGATATACATAAATACCTTGGACTTTTGAGAAGAAAGTTGCTAGTGGTTCTTACTGTAGGGTGCGACTTGACTAGGCCTTGGCTTCCCCGCTTTGGGTCGAGCACTTTTGCCAATGTGCAGCACCTGACTATGGCAGTCTCGGACCAGTATCCAATCATCCTATTCTTAGAACCACGAGAGCCGTGTGTACATCAGCCCACAGTTTTCAGATGTGAAGCGATGTGGGAATCACATGATGGTTTTGAACCAGTGGTGGAACAGTTATGGAAGGCAGAACCTAGCTATTACATGCATGAATTTGAGGGGAAGTTGAAGGGCCTCTCAACCTCCCTAGCCTTGTGGGGATGCGAGACCTTTGGGCATGTACGCCGAGAACTGAAGTATCTGAAGGGGGAGCTCTCCCGTCTTTTCTCTGTACCTGACAGAGTAGGCGCTGATCACCGTCTCCGTGCAAACAAAAGGAAGAAGAGGAATCGGATATCCCGCTTATGTCATTCAGACGGCTCTTATATTGAGGACAGTACGGAGCAGCACAGGAGTTTTATAGCATGATATATGCATCAGAACCTACCGATGGTATGGATGAGGTCTTGAGATTGGTTCCAGTTTCTGTGACCCAGGAGATGAATGATATGATGACCGCTCCGTTCGTGGATCGTGAAGTGAAGGATGCCCTCTTCTAGATGTATCCCCTCAAGGCTCTCAGTCCGGATGGTTTTCCCGCCAAGTTTTTTTAGAAGCATTGGGATATTTGCAGTGCTGATGTGACTCGGGCGGTGCTGTGGATTTTACGTGGGGAAGATGATGCAGCCCATCCTACGGACGTCCCTACATATTCACCTAGAAGTCCTCCAAGTGGACCCATGACTCGTGCACAAGCTAAACCCCTACAAGCTAAGGTTAACTCGCTCCTCTCCTCATGCCAATTTGATACATCCTTGAATGGTGTGCTACTTCATGCAACTACTCTATGCATCATTAGGTACGAAGCCCGAACACATCACCAAGCACCCAAGGATGGAGAACAAGGAGCAGGGCGTGAAGAAGAAGCTACTGTAGTTGCGCACATTGGAGTCTCCGGACTGCTGTACCGGAGTCTTCGGCCCACCTCCGGACCGGCCCCCAGATTGAGCTCGAGGACATTCTGTATGCCGCTCCGAAGACGGACCGAAGTCCGACCGGAATCTCCAGCCCAGACCTGAGTCTCCGGACCACCAAACCGGAGTCGCTGGACCGTGCGTCAGCAGGGATGTAAAAGCCTTTGGGCCTTCGGCCTATGTACCCCTTAGTCTGTCCAGAACTTACCTTTTATCCCCAAAGTACACCTGACTTAGTGACTAGCGTATATATAGTCCCCCACATCTATTGTAAACCCTAGGCTTGATATTTGGAATTAGTGGAAACCCCTTATGGATTTATCTAATTATTGCCTCAAGCTCCTTTGATAGAAGAGCACCAAATATCACAAACCTCGTTGGAGTTTTCATTGTGCCTCCGCATTGTACAAGGCCTTGGCAAAGGAGATCCAATGCCAAGACATCAAGATCTCACCGAGACTCCCTTCTTGCCATGCCGGTTCGAGAGAGAGATCCCCAACCGATGCCGATCCTGGGGATTACGCCGGACCGGTAGCCGCCGGAGTGAGCAATTGGCTTGTATCATGTCTTCGTGGTGTGTGTGTGTGTTCATCGTGTTCATCGTGCATGAGTTCATGGTTTTCTATCTCTTCCTCATCCCCACACTCACTCCACCCCGTTCTCATGGGATTCATGAAAGATCTGCCATCCCCGAGGTTGCCCCTCAACATATTGGTATCAAGAGCTTCGTTCCTCATGAATTCCCCCACAAAATTTTCTTCTATCCACCAAAAATCCAAAAATCCCCAAAAAAGTGCCTCAAAATTTCCTTTGGATCGATCTCTTGATTTAGAGTTTTATTTGTGGTTTTGATCCGACCAAATCTTGTATAAGGTATTCGTCCAGCTTTATCCTGCATTTTCCCAGCCCAATTTGGCCATTTTTTCGCGGATTTGAGGACACAAGGCGTGGATTTCCGCTCAAGAACACGAGAAGTTTGCGATCTTCCTTCAGACCGGAGTTCCTAGACTAGTGATGTCTACACACTTCTATTCTTGTAGACAGTTGTTGGGCCTCCAAGTGCAGAGGTTTGTAGAACAGTAGCAAGTTTCCCTTAAGTGGATCACCCATGGTTTATCGAACTCAGGGAGGAAGTGGTCAAAGGTATCCCCTCTCAAGCAACCCTGCAATCAAGATACAAGAAGTCTCTTGTGTCCCTAATACACCCAATACACTTGTTAGGTTTATAGGTGTACTAGTTCGACAAAGAGATAGTGAAATACAAGTGGTATGGATAATTATAAGTGGTAACGGTGCCAGAAAATAGCTTGATGGCGTGGAAGTGACTAAAGGAAAACTGAAATAAAGATGGCAGCAAGAAAACATGTAACAGATCTAGTTGCAAACGGTGTTTCAATGCTTAGAAACAAGGACTAGGGATCATACTTTCACTAGTGTACACTCTCATATAAATATCTTCTCTTTATGATACTACTCTTAACTACTCTCCGGTTGGACACTCTAATTCATGGTAGGGCTATAACAGCACTCCTCAAAGTCTGCTTTCCCCATCTAGATAACCCCACAATGTCACCTTGAGCTCTAGATGGTTCCAACAAACACCACAATTTCATAGAGACATCCAACTCCAAATATAACTCATAACAAGTATTTGTAATCTCTAGCCTAAGTGCCACCACGGTGTGCATGCTTTCACTTTCACACACGTGGGGAGAGCAGAGATCTATTTAAGCACTTGAGTAGCAAGGTAGATCTACTTGATTACAAAGCTCATGATCACAATATGATCACGCATAGAGAGATGTAGTTCTAATAATAAGACATAGCAACTATGTTGTAACATGAAAAGGTACAAACAAAAGTTTCATGAATAACAATTCTTTGAAAGACGTTTGTTTGTTTCACATAATGAAAACATGGTGAGAATGGTATTCAGCTTGTCCCTCATAGTGTAGCAAAACATAAATGCATAGGACACCTTCAAAGTTCATAAGGGTGACTAGATACAAATAGTTTAAGAACAAGCAATATCAAAGTTATGCATCAATCAACAAGTCTTGCGACAATGCACATTAAACTAAGAATGGCCACTATGCTCTCTTAATAGGTGCATAAAGGTAGAAGTTGGAGACTCAACATAAAAGTAAAAGAAATGCCTTCATAGAAGGAAGAAGGGATTTAAGTCCCATAAAGAGCTTCCAAAAATTATGGTACTTATTAGCTTTCAACTCTCATTGCCCCTATCATAAGCATCTTGAAGTGATTAAGGTTAAAGTGAACAAACTATGGAGTGTATGCTTGACAAAGTATAAGTTGGCAATCTCATGTCCCTTGAATACAAGGGTTGCTCCTCATGCTACTCAAGTTTAGTTACCGGTAAGTTCTTCTCATAGTAAGTACATGTGTATCATAGAGAACCGCCAACGGGGTACCCCTTGCCTGATGATACGGAAGAATCCCCATATCAAAATGACAAGGCAAGGAGACAATAAGCATCTCAGCAATCTTCTTATTTACCATGGGAAAATGGTGCTTTTTTTTCTCTTTCCTCTTTTCTCGTCTCTTTTTTTCTTTTTCTCAGTCTGTATCTCTTTTTTTATATAAGAAGAATGCTTCATAGATTGCTCATTATGGTTACGCTGCAGGTTTCCACCATGATTAGGCATGGATTAGACCAGTGGCCCAGGCGTTTCTCTAACACACATACATAACACCATGGACTTACAAGATCCCCATTCATTTCACACTAATGACATCCATAAACAAAAGAGCATGATATCAACTGGGTACAATGTACAAGTGCAATGTTGAAAGCGTTCCCCATGAAAACATGGTTCTGCTAGTCCGCAACATATAAGTGCAAGCATATACAACATAGATGACATAATGGTTCAAGTTTATTAGGGGCAAGAAAAGTAAAGTGTGCCATCAAGTTCGTGAGAGCTTTAATCACTAATTTTCACATAACAAGTTTAATTTGGAAGGTAGATAAAAACATGAATATACTTGGAATAGCAAATGCTAATAGGTAGGTATGGTGGACTCTTTGGAATAACTTGGTTTTATTTGGAGTTGGATGCATGAGTGGAACTCATACTTGGTATGGAGGCTAGCAAAAGACTGGGAGCGACCAACTAAGAGAGCAATAATGGCCATAATCATGCAAAGCGACAAAACATTATTAATTAAAGCATAAAGTGATATTACAAGTCGAAAACTAAATGATCATAGAGACTATGGTGACTTGGTTTAGTCGTAACATGGTGTGAGCATGCGCCATGTCAACCCAAATAAAGCATTTAAAGGAGAATACCACAGTATTATGCTTTTAATATGCTAAAACAACGCATGATTTTTCAAGGCACATTAAGTAATCTCAATTGTTTAGAACAAGTCATGCTACAACAATAATCACTAAGCATAAGGTTAAAGAAACATCTAGCATAACATGATAAAGTCTAAGCCACAATGAAAACAAGCTCCCTTTTGTACCACTAAAGCATGAAGCTTTCTACTCTCTTCCAACACCAATCGACTTATTTGAAACAACTCACGAAGATAATAATAAATAAAGATCAGTGAGCTTGTCTCACAAATCCACATAGAAGAACTAAAAAGTTCTAAGCGTGAAAGCACAAGAAAACTAAGGCTAAACATAGTGCTAGCAAAAGAGAACACTCACAAAACAATAAGAATGAAAACTAGAGTGTTCTAAACAATGAAAACAGAGTGTGTCTCTCTACAAAAGAAGTGTGATCGGATCCAAACAACTTATTGCAGCAAACCAAGCAAAAGAAAACTAAAAAGAAAAACTAAGACGCTCCAAGAACAGCACAACAGTGCATGAAACAATAAAAATGAAGTGTTTGTAAGCAACTTGAGATTTTTATTGATGAAGAAGGGGATGCCTTGGGCATCCCCAAGCTTTGATGCTTGTACTTCTTGGATATTTCTTGGGGTGACATGGGGTGGAATCCCCAAGCTTGAGCTTTTGTCCATTCTTCATCTCATTACATTACTCTTCCCTTACACCTGGAATTTTCCTTCATACAAAACTTCACACAATCTTTATTAGCAACATTAGTATACTCAAGATAATAAGTCTTTTGGTTCAGTTCCAACACAAATAAAACTTCCATTAAAACAAAAGATACTGTAGCACTTTCTTTAAAGAGTTTAAATGATCAAAGAGAACTCAAAGAGAAAGAGATTAAGAGGCAAATAATGGCAGAAATCTGTCAAAACAGACCAGCAGGTAAAAACCAATTTTTTTGAAGAGCTTCTGTTTCTCAAAGCAAAAAGTGTTGAACTAACGGAAGTTGGATAACAACCTGGGGAAGAAGCACAAAAAATTACAGCTCAGACCGACGTATAGAGATTTTTCACGATTTTTTACAGCAAAGCACAAAAATCTGTTTTGGGATAGCACTTCCCCAAATCTTACTTCCCTCTCATTAGAGGTTATTCTTGGCACAAAAATCAAATATAAAAGGATAAGGAGAGGTTATTATAGAAGTAATAACTTCCAAGACTCAAGAAAACTATTGGGTTATCTCCCAAGAAGTACTTTTCTTTAACACCTTTAAGTTAGGCATGATAGTTTGAGAAGATGCTCACATAAGAAATATGAATTGAATTAAAAGAGAGCATCAAGAAGCAAATTCAAAGCACATTTAAGTCTAACCCACTTCCGATGCATATGAATCTTGTAAAGAAACAAGTCATGAAAGCATAAAGCAACAAGCATAGTAAAGCAAAACAAGTGCAACTTCAATACTTTCAACATAAAGAGGGGAAACTTAATATTATTGAGATGCATAAAACCATGTTTCCCTCTCTCATAAATAACTTTCAGTAGCATCATGAATAAAATTAACAATATAACTATCACACGAAACATTCTTATCATGAGCCACATGCATAAAAGAATTAATACTCCCCACATAAACATAGTCATTTTTATTAATTGTAGTGGGAGTAAATTCAACAAAATAGTTATCATTATTATTCTCATCACCATAATCATCAAATATAGGAGGCATATTGTAATCATAATTAATTTTCTCATCAATAGTAGGTGGACTGAAAATATCATACTCATCATTGTAATCATCATATATTGGAGGCATAGAATCATCAAAGTAAATTTTCCCCTCCGTGCTTGGGGGACTAAAATGTCATGCTCATCAAAACCGGCTTCCCCAAGCTTACACTTTTCCATAGCATTAGCAATAATGGTGTTAAAAAAATTCATACTAATAACATTTCTATTAGCATGCAAATAAACATCCATAGGTTTTTTAATTTTCTCTTCAAACACTTCATGTCCTAACTCAAGATAAATACTATAAAGCTCTTTAATTGTTTTGTTGTTTTCCATTAAGCCTAGCTAGTGAAAACAAGAAACAAAAAGACAAAATTGCAGAATCTAAAGGAAATAACTTCGAGCACTCACACACTAACAACAGTACTACAAGATAGCTTAGTAGCCAGAAGATGTGAGTACCTTTTACCTTACCTCCGCGGCAACGGCGCCACAAAATAGCTTGATATCTACGCAGTTCTATTCTTGTAGATAGTTGTTGGGCCTCCACGTGCAGAGGTTTGTAGAATAGCAGCAAGTTTCCCTTAAGTGGATCACCCAAGGTTTATCGAACTCAGGGAGGAAGTGGTCAAAGGTATCCCCTCTCAAGCAACCCTGGAATCAAGATACAAGAAGTCTCTTGTGTCCCCAACACACCCAATACACTTGTCAGGTGTATAGGTGGACTAGTTCGGCGAAGAGATAGTGAAATACAAGTGGTATGGATAATTATAAGTGGTAATGGTGCCAGAAAATAGCTTGATGGCATGGAAGAGACTAAAGGCAAACTGAAATAAAGATGACAACAAGCAAACATGTAACAGATCTAGTTGCAAATGGTGTTGCAATGCTTATAAACAAGGCCTAGGGATCATACTTTCACTAGTGAACACTCTCATATAAATATCTTATCTTTATGATACTACTCTCTCGAGGCTAAGGTCTCTACCATTTGCCTTTAGTCTCTCTATTGAGGGTGTTGCAATAACAGATCTACTCTTTATGATTATAAAACAAGCATGGCACATCAAAAATTATTGATACGTTTGCAACATATCAACTAGACACTGGAGTCTCTGGCCTACACCAGAGTTTCTGGCCTAACTACACGGAGTCTCTGGTCTGGACCGGAGTTTCTGGCCTGAGACCCAAAGTGTCCGGCCCTGACGCCTGATTTTGACAGTTTTTCCTCTTATTTTGCATTCGCTAATTCCTCTTGTTTGTTTGTGTACCATGTGCGTGTTGTCAACTAAGAACAAGCTTCCACACCAACAACCTCCGCGCTCATCAACACCACGGCACCGAACATCATCCTGCACCATTGACCGCAAGTCATCATCACCAAGAAGGTATAACTTGCGTCACCTTGTTAACCCTATCTTTCTTTGTGTGTACCTATAGCACAAGAGTGGCCCATCTTTAATTTGCTTGAGCATTGTGCATTGGTCCTTGGATAGTGAGAGTGCATAAGCTATAGCAAGAGTGAGTTGGTAGCATCAAGGGAGAGAAAAAAAGAGAAAAGATACAAAAGAAAAAGAAACAAAAAGATACAAAACAAAAATAAAGAAAAATAGATTTTTTCTTCTTCTAGCAATATCGCATTACGGAGAGGCTGACATCATGGACCCACCAGCATGCAGTGTCCCTGGAGTTTATTTTGAGGGTGGGTTCGAAAAAAGTTTAAATACTTCTACAAAGAAGCTCGCATCAGGGAGCCACTAGACAGAACATACAAGGCTAATCGGGGACCCACAAGCCAGAACATGCGTGAGAGGCTGACATAAGGGCCCTAGTAGTAAGACCATACACGACTGCCACGATGAAAATAGCAGACGCGGCCGAAAAAAGTCCATCATACACAAGTTGCACTTATATAGAAGCTAACATGTCGGACCCAGCAGGCCCAAGCATAGCCCATGAAATTAGCCTATCTTCCCCAAGCATAGCCCAATACCTTATAATTCGGCCTTTTCGTGGTCTTGTGGCCACCGACCATAGCCCATTCAATTTAGGAGTCAGCTCATGGAATATAAGCCACGATGAATAGGGCATCCGCCTCGAGTTAGCCCAGAATATTTTTAATTCGGCCTTTATGAACATTTTTTGTACTCTTAGGCTGACATCTGGGACTCGAAAAAACAGTTCAGCATACACATGATTCTTTCAAATAGAGGTTGTCAGCTGGGACCTAGCATAGACACGTTTCCTGAATAGAGGTGGTTGACATCTGGGACCGAGCAAGTTGCCAAGGTCAAAACAACGGACATGGCCAAAAAAAGTCCATCATACGCATATTTCATTTATAGAGAGGCTGATATGTGGGACCCAGCAGCACTACCTTATACAGATGCTGCATCGATCAATGTAGCCAGTTTAAAACAGGGAGGCGCGAGCGAGAAAAAAGTTCAGCATGTACACGTTTCTAGTAATGACAGGCTGAAATGGGGGACCCAGCAGCGTGAGCAAACGACGGATTCGTCGAGCAACACTATCTAGTAGATGCGTCGAGTAGTGCTATCAACTTCGGAACGGGGTACCGCCAACAAAGGAAAAAATTCCATCATACATATGTTTCTTCTAATGAGAGGATGACATGTGGGTCCCAGGAGGTTGATTAGACAGTAGATGCATCGAGCAGCGCTATCAACTTCGGAACAGGGTAGCGCGAGCGAAGGAAAAAACTCCATCATACAAACGATCCTTCTAATGAGAGGCTGACATGTGGGACCTAGCAGCCTGACTAAATGACAGATGCCTCGAGCTACGTTATCGAGTTCAAATCAGGGAGGCGCGACCGAAAAGTATGGTCCGCTAGAGACACTGACGTCCGGGACTTACACGCCTCAAAAGAGTTCAGCGAGTCAACATCGTGTGAGGAAACGAAAATCTTGTTTCTGCTATGCGCTGGCCGAGCTTCCTCCATGTTTTTAGCAGATCCGTCGTAGTAGAGTGCCGTGAAACCGAAAAAAAATATTTCCATCAGCCACGGCCGAGCCGAGAATTTCGTCGCGGAAGACGCGCCTTCTACGATGACCGTCGGCCCAAGTCGTTGCGGAAGGAAACTTTTTTGTAGTGAATGCAGCCATATTATTTGTACTCTAGTGCAGGTGGGAGACTGAAGGATATATGCCCTAGAGGCAAATAATAAACGGGCTTATTATCATATCTCATTAGTTCATAATAGTTTTATATCATGCTGTAAATGTATCAAGTGGAAACATTGATACATGTATGGTATATAAACAAAACCAGGTCCCTAGTAGCCTCTACTCAACTAGTTCATTAGGCAGCTGATGATCAAGGTTTCCTGATCATGGTATTGTTGAAGCCAACGGACAATGAAGTCATATCATTTAGAATGATGTGATGGACATTTTCCACTAATGATTGTTACAACATGATCATGTCACTTAGTTCACGTTGCAATCGTCAGAAACGGAGTTTCTGATTCTTTAGACCGTGAGATCATATTAATGACTGTTACTAGAGGATTGCTTTGACTACATCAATCGTCATGTCCGTGATTGGGTGACCATAAAGGTGCATGTTGACTAGTCCGAAGGGGCAAGTTGGCCTATGCATTAAGATCAGGATTTGTTCTCATGTGTGATGAGAAGATACACTAGTCCCACTCGCTAAATTACATCCATAAGCTGCACAGTGCATGACTAGGTCATGGGGATGGAATTTCATGTGAACGAGTAAAATAGTATTTGTTGGAAATGGAATTGAACAAGATATCATGATACCGATGATTAGATCTTGGACAAGTTTTGTATCGTACAACAAAGGGAATTGAATATATCGTTCAAGGTTTGACATGATGGTGATTCGTGGAGTGCATAGGGGTCAATATGGGCATCCCGATCCCGTTGTTGATCATTGATCGAGATCATGCCTATGACATTCCCGAATCATAGGGAAACATGTTTAAGGGCACTATGACGCTTAGAGATCTTCCTGTAAATATGGAATCACAAATGAGAGAACTAGAATTGTTCTTGTGAGAAAAGAAATATCCGAAGTTATTCGGAGGAGAAAGAAAGAAAGAAAGGAAAGGACCGAAAGGTGTTTCAGATAAATGAAAATTTACAATATGCATTTATTAAATGTTAATTGTGAATTAGTATTTACTAAATAAATATTAAAATTAAAATTTATAAAGCAACTTCCTCATTAGGCGAAAAACCCGGAGGGATTTGACCCAGAGAAAACCACAGGGAAAAAGGCAGCAAAACTAGCAGAACTACTGATTTTGGGCCAAGCGGCCCACATAGGGCGAGGGGCAGATAATATTAGCCGCGCGCACTACAGCAGCTGCTGGCCGCCATCGCGGGCCTGCTCAACCCCAGCCCAACGGTCATGTGGGGGAGCTGGCGGGTGGGGCGAGCTAGCCGGGCCACGCGGACGAGAGCAGTCCCACCCAGGCCACGCAGCCGCTGGCGCGCGAGCTGGGCCGCGGGCGCTTGGCCGGCCCACCCGGGAAGCCAGCCTGGCCGCTGCGCATGGCCACCGCGTGGGGCGCAAGATGGGCTGCATGCCGTCCCGTCCAGTTGGCTGCTACTTGCTGCTGCTGCTGTAGCTGGGCCGGCGTGGGGCTGGTGGCTAACCCGGCCACCGCCTCCAGCCTAGCCGGCTGTTAGTCCTATTTTCCTTATTCTTTTGTATATTTTTTAGTTCCACATGGCCTAGTTTTTGGGAGGAGTACCCCTCCTCCGTCTATATAAAGGGGTGCCCATGGGAGGGATAAAAATAGACCAATAAACCAGATATTCTCTAAGGCACTTTTTCTTAGAGAAAATCACCCACTCTCTCAGTTGCCTTTGCGGTGGCACGGTTCCGAAGAAGGACTGTACAAGCAAAGTCAACACCGATGCGGAATGTTATTGTGCTGCAGGGATTCGGGCTAGGAGTTCTACTTCCGCAGCCTCGGCATGGATTAGAGTCTGGGAGTCATTGTCTTGCACCGTATGTGTGTGATAACTCGGAGGAACCAATAGTAGCGACCTGACCGTCGTACAAGGACCTGGACAAGGGGTAACGTACGAGGAGCTTCGCGATCTTGAGGTCGGACGGGTACGACTACATCATCCATGCTCCTAGATGAGCGTAATGCTCTCTCGGTCTTCGAGGGTATATTACCACTGTCTTCCTCCGTTACTGCATTATTTATTAGGTAGATCTAAAAGTTAGAGTGTTTCAACGAAGTAAAATTCTTGTTATCTACTATGGAAACCCTTCAGAAGGTAGCCTCACAGAGCAGTATCATGTCATCCTATATCCTACGTACAACTACTTCTATGGACGAGGACATCAGGTCAGCGAGGGAAGCGGAACCAGATCCTAGATAGTATAACTTAGGGAAGGAAAGTCACCGTGCTATGGTTCCAGCTTTAATCATATGGATTGGAATAGAGGTATATATTTTTTTTAATCCCACAACTTACATTGCGAGGGTTTTAGTCTCATATCTTACAAAATGAGTAAGGTTTTTAGTCCAATTCGATTGAAGAAAACAAATATGAAATATTTAGGTGCAGTGGTAGGAATCGATGTTATGTGCTAAAGAAATTCAAGCTACGCCACTACAACACACAAGGGTAAGTGATAATTTTAAGAGAGCTTGTTTTTTATATATTATGTTTATGCTGAGTTAGGTACAAGCTAGCTAGCTCATGTTGGATCACACGTGCAAAAAGGAGTTAGTTACATGTACTCAAGGTGTCAAGTGGATCCCACCTAAATCCCACATCTAGTTTATTTGTGAAATTCTAGTTTAAAATTTTGCTCAAAATTTAAATTAGATTTTGACAAATAAACTAAAGGTAAAATTTTGATGAGATCCCACTTGACACCCTACATATACTAGCGCATACACATATGTGTGAATTGAAACTCTATTGATTGAGTGTGTTGTGTGATGACAAAACGATTATGCAACTTTTCAATCCAAAATAATTTTGTAGTGGACACGGATATTTTTATGTGTGTGTGCGCTTTTATATTGTATAAAAAGATTTGCGCCCTCCAAATAAGCAAACAGCATCTTCGGCATAGTGGCTTGTGCGGGTATATAGCTACTCAGTTGTATTGAGTTTGAATCACATCTATTTCTAGAGTTTTAACTATTTTATTTGTAAGTTCTACTGATAGGTGGGTTTTCCTGTCAGTCCAAAACAAGGACACAAATATTAGTGAAAAATAGGCAGGGGTTATTTAAAAAAAAATGTGACGCTATAGGTGGATGAATTAGTCTTACTTGTTAAAATTCGATTAAATTAGAGTAAAATACTCTTGTCATTCAAGTTGTAGGACTAGTATGGCTCTCTTTACAAGATGTGTGACTAAAATACTTCCGCGATACAAAATATGGGACTAGAAATGTACCAATAAGCGTGCACGTGAAATGCACATTTCTAACAGATTTTGTAGATGTTTTTCGAATCTCATTTCACTTTAGCGAATTGCTTTTCATTGCCAATTTTTTCTCGGTCACACATATCACATATTTCCACTTACTCCCTCTGTTCACAAATAATACTTCTAGTTTTTATCCTAAGTTAAATTTAATAAAATTTGACCAACTTTTTAGGAAAATATAGCGACATTTATGACAATTAGTTAGTACCATTAGATCCCTATTGAAATATAGATCCACAAAATGCATGAGTACGGAATTTAGTGTCACATTTTTCAATATAATTAATCAAGCGCAATTATTAAAAACTTAATAATCATATAGATATTCAACATACATGACAATTTTTTTGTTCGAACCTTTAACATGACATGGGCGTGGTCATATACAAAAAAACAAAATCACTCATGCCTGAAACGGGACACGCCCACTCTAGCTCCCCATTGTCCAACTTTGTACTCTTTCCGTTTTAAAATATAAGATGTTTTAGTTTTGGGAATAAAGTGTATCTAGACTCTTTTTATTGCGTAGGTTTATCTAGATTTAGAGTGAACCTAAACACTAAAAAGAGTCTCCGTACACTTATTTCACAAAGCTAAAACATCTTATATTTTGAAATAAAAGGAGTAGCTCCCTCTATCTCGTGAAGGTTGTTCAAGCCACACGCACGCACGCACGCTACCGCCAAGCTAGTCAAAGGAGACGGAGGCGTGCCCCCCATCGGCGTGGAAAGGAAAAAACACACGCATTGGAGATCTCCGCGGCGCCAGTTCCTCCCGCGAGACTTAATCAAAGCAAGCACGGACGGATGCCGGCGAGGACACGCTGCTCCGCTGTAACTGCCGTGTCCCGGGCCTTTCCGAGCGGCCGAAGGACGGCATGTGGCCGATGCCCCTTCCCACATCGCCCACGACTGGGAATACCTTCTCTCCTCTCTAGGCGATTAGGGTTTCCCTGCCTCACAGGCGATCCAATCCCCGGCAAGAGTTTCATGCCATTTTCCATCTGCTGCACCCCCTCTCCCTCCCTCACTGTCTACTCGGGCTGTCTAAGGGGCCAACTTGTTTGGCTGTCCGTCCTTGGTGGCGGCACGGTTAGGGTTAGGGTGACAGCCATGGCGGCGGCTAGAGAGAAAGGTGAGGCAAGCGGTTCTGCGGAGAGGATGGTCCCTGAACCATCTGGAGAAATTTCTGCAGAGTTTAGATCTGAAGGAAGATGAGATCGGAGGGGTCTTCGTGGCCAAAAAGGATGTTGAATCTCTGAAGGAGCAGTCGAACTGGTTGGCGATCATGAAGCTATGGACGACCAAAACTTTCAGCGATATTTCCCTGAAGAAAATCATGCTCTTCGCATGGCTCCTGAACATGACATATTGTTCCGTGACCTCGAGGATAACAAATTCCTGGTTCAAGCAAACTGCTTGGACGACTGGCAGCGCATTACGGAGCAAGGGCCTTGGATCTTCCGTGACCAGGGCTTACTGATAGAGAAATACGACGGTAGCTGCAAAGCTTCGGCGGTGGAGTTGAATAGAATCCAGGCGTGGGTGCAAATCCATGATATCCCAGAGCTGTTTCGCAAAAAAGAGATCCTGACTGGTCTAGCGTCGAGCGTTGGAGAGTTCTTGGCTCTGGACATGAATGGGGGATTTTGTTCGATTGCGGGTATGGCTGAAAGTAACGAAGCCACTTACTCATTTCGTAAAAATCAAGCCAGAAGGAGAGCCTATTGTGGTTATGAGGGTGAAGTACGAGAAGATTCCTCGTTTTTGTGCTATTTGCGGTTTGCTTGGCCACGTTAAGGAGGAGTGTGGTTCGGGTGACCATCCTCCAGAAGCAGAGAAATTTGGGAAGTGGTGGTTCGGTTCCATGCTGTGTTAGCCAACAACCCAATACCTTAACATGGCCAAGCATGGTGTCATCCGAATGAGGTACTCCTAAGGGAGGAACATGTTGGTGTCAACCAAAGAAGCAACTCCCAAATTCAAGCGTTTAGAGATGCGGTTGATGCTTGTGAGCTCATGGATTTGGGATATACATATACACCTTGGACTTTTGAGAAGAAAGTCGTTGGCGGTTCTTACTGCAGGGTGCGACTTGACCGGGCCTTGGCTTCCCCGCTTTGGGCCGAGTGCTTTTCTATGGCCAATGTGCAGCACCTGACTATGGCAGTCTCAGACCACAGTCCAATCTGTCGTCGGATAGATGACAAGTACGCCATGAGGGGGTCCTCGAGGTGTGCGGAAGAGAGGGGTGTGAGACGTACGGTGTTTCGGGACGGTGAGCACACAAGTTTACCCAGGTTCGAATCCACCGGCTTTGGACGGATCCTACTCCTGCTAGCAATCCAGTAATACGGCAGAGCCGGAATATGGGTTACAAGGGTTCGCCTGTGCGAGTTGAGATTGTAGACTATTGAGGGTTTAGAGTGTTGCCCTAGAGGATCTCCCTAGGATGGCTTATATAGATATCCGGCCTAGGGTTTACAGGAGAGATCTATCCGGCTATGACTAAGAGTCGGTTACAGAGTACATCTTGAACTACAAGTAACATTATGGGCCTAAGTCGGTAAGTCTTCTGGACCTTCCCGTAGCCGGATGGGACTCCGTCTTTTCTCCCTGACTGGGCCGCCCGTGAAGCAAAGCTCTAACCCGAAGTGGGCCACCCTGGTCAGTGAGGAACTATGAGGATACCCGAAAAGTATATCCCCAACAGCAGCCCCCGGAGGCCTCCAAGATCCAAAGTCGGATTTATCGTTGTCTAGCTTGATCTTCGGCTTGCAGAACCTTGAAGGGTTCCTGAAACTTCACAACAAAAAATACGATCCGGGTCTTAAAAATAAGTCGGACCTATCAACAGGTTACTCGGATTTTCCAGCTTGATTTCAAACTAAGCCAGAACTTGGTTTCTAACGCCACCTGACACAAGTCATCGTCAAGTCACGTCATCTGACAGACATCCTGTCAGCATGACTGTTGGTGGGTCCGTAGTTCGCGGAACCGAGGCGCGTTTCAATGCGTACGCGGAGATCAAGGCGACGTAATCCTCCCGTGGGTCCTTGCCAGTTTCTTTCACGATGCGTGGCGGTTACACTTTAGCATTTGCATGAATCTTGGCGCGGTTAGGTGGATATAAGGGGTGAGGATTCTCCTCCTCCTTTCTTCACATGTTCCCTTGCCATTTCTTCTCCTCCAAATCTCCCCCGCGCGCATAGAGCTCCTCTGCTTTCCCCCAAAAAACTCTCATCGCCACCCATCTTAGGTCATCTGCCCACCGAAGAAATGTCTTCTCCTTCCTCTTCCGGCTTGGCGGCAGCGGCGGCGACGAAAGCGTCAGTGGAGAAGGAAAGCATCCGCGGGGTCTGGATCCTCTGCGTGCTAGATGATGAGAAGCTCCGCGGCGTGGAGACAGAAGGGCTCCTCTGCGCCGGCGACTGGTGGAGCGGCACCGGGGAGACCGTTCCCAATCCGCACACCGACGAGCAGGTCCCCTTCGGCACCCACCTCGAAGAGGTTTGTCGTTCCCTCCCTCGGAATTCTTTTCCAAGGTGATAGACCATTATAGTATTCAACTCCACCATCTTCCTCCCAACTCTCTACTAGAGATGAGCGCCTATGCGGCTTTGTGTGAGGGATTTCTCGGCATTAGGCCGAGTTTGACCTTATTGTCGTCGGATTGATGACAAGTACGCCATGAGGGGGTCCTCGAGGTGTGCGAAAGAGAGGGTTGTGAGACGTACGGTGTTCCGGGGCAGTGAGCACAGAAGTTTACCCAGGTTCGAATCCGCCGGCTTTGGACGGATCCTACCCCTGCTAGCAATCCAGTAATACGGCAGAGCCGGAATATGGGTTACAAGGGTTCGCCTGTGCGAGTTGAGATTGTAGACTATTGAGGTGTTTAGAGTGTTGCCCTAAAGGCTCTCCCTAGGACGGCTTATATAGATATCCGGCCTAGGGTTTACAAGAGAGATCTATCCGGCTATGACTAAGAGTCGGTTATAGAGTACATCTTGAACTACAAGTAACATTATGGGCCTAAGTCGGTAAATCTTCTGGGCCTGCCCGTAGACGGATTGGACTCCGTCTTCTCTCCCTGATTGGGCCGCCCGTGAAGCAAAGCTCTAACCCAAAGTGGGCCACCCTGGTCAGTGAGGAGCTGTGAGGATACCTGGAAAGTATATCCCCAACAGCAGCCCCCGGAGGCCTCCAAGATCCAAAGTCGGATTCATCATCGTCTAGCTTGATCTTCAGCTTGCAGAATCTTGAAGGGTTCCTGAAACTTCACAACAAAAAATACGATCCGGGTCTTAAAAATAAGTCGGACCTATCAATAGGTTACTCGGATTTTCCAGCTTGATTTCAAACTAAGCAGGAACATGGTCTCTAACGCCACTGACACAAGTCATGGTCAAGTCACGTCATCTGACAAACATCCTGTCAGCACGACCGTTGGTGGGTCCGCAGTTTGCGGAACCGAGGCGCTATTTCAATGCGTACACGGAGATCGAGGCGACGTAATCATCGCGTGGGTCCTTCCCAGTTCTTTCCACGATGCGTGGCGGTTACACTGTAGCATTTGCACGAATCTTGACGCGGTTAGGTGGATATAAGGGGTGAGGATTCTTCTCCTCTTCTCTTGACCTATCCTTCGCCTTTTGCTCTCCTCCAAATCTCCTCCATGGGCACAGAGCTCCTCTGATTTCCCCCAAAACTCCCAGCGCCGCCCATCTTAGGTCATCTGCTCACCGGAGAAAATGGCTTCTTCGTCCTCTTTCGGCTTGGCAGCACCGGCGGCGACGGAAGCGGCGGCGGAGAAGGAAAGCTTCCGTGGGGTCTAGATCCCCTGCGTCTTAGATGATGAGAAGCTCCGCGGCATGGAGACAGAAGGGCTCCTCCGTGCCGGTGACTGGCGGAGCGGCATCGGCGAGACCATCCCCAACCCGCACGCCGACGAGCGGGTCCACTTCGGCACCCATCTCGACAGAGGTTTGTCATTCCCTCCCTCGGAGTTCTTCTCCGAGGTGATTGATCATTTTGGTGTTCAACTCCACCATCTTCCTCCCAACTCTCTCTTAGATATGAGCGCTTACGCTTCTTTGTGTGAGGGATTTCTCGGCATTAGGCCGAGTTTGACCTTATTCCGGTACTATTTCCATGTCCGGAGAAATTCTATCACTGCCGGTGTTCCTTACATCACCGGTACTATTAGTTTTTCACTTAGACGCGAGCGTGCATATCCCAAAATCCTAGCTCCCGACAAAGCTACTATTATCATAGGGATATTCCGGCTCCCGGCAAAGCTACTGCTTTGCCGGCTTTCATCGACGGAGCTGCCATGGCCCAACCGTCTTGGGACGAGGCTACTCTAGCTCTCACTGACGATCTGATCCTCGCTAAGAGGCGGATCGAATACTTGATCAAACACAAAGGACTGAAGGGATCCGGCTTGGTCCAATGCTGGGTATCACGTCGGATCCAGCCCCTTCAGTACCACGGAGACCGACTAATGCACTCCATCATGTCGTCCAAGAAAGACTCCCTCTGCATCAGCCCTAGAGCCTACACCACGCAAGGCTAGATAAGCCAGATAAAATGGTTGATAAGGGAAGGGATCGAGAGGAGGATCCCGGAGATTTCTCTAGAGATGCATACGGCGGAAAACCCCTAGTGCTGGTAAGCTTCTAACAGTAAACCTTTTCATGTGTTTCAATCTTTAAGTTCCATTGCAATACTGATATGTTTTCTTCTTTTCAGCTTGCTGACCTCCTCGAGTCGGAATTTGCTCCGCTCGAAGGATATCCTCCCGAGTTCTCTCAGGAGACAGAAGTGGTGCCATTGCCGGATACTGCGCTCAAGAAGCGCAAAGCTCTGATAGTGGCTGTTGGCACAAAGGAAGTGCCCGTCGTGAAGAGGTAACTTTCCATCACAACTTCCGCCTTTGTACTTTACTCGAATTTTCTTCTGAGATGTAATGTTTCCGGCTTTATTACATTCTCAGAGCTAAACAGCTCATCAAGGGCAAGCGAAAGGGAACTTCTTCGAAGCCCCAGTGGTAGACGAAGCTTTCCATAGCTTCTCCTGTCATGGCTCCTCCGACTCCTGCCCCTCAACATTCTGCAACACCGGTGATCATTCCTTCTCCGGCCGCTGCAGAAGATCGGGCTCCTTCCACGGAGCCTGCGATCCTTGAATCGCAAACTGACGTCACCATGGGTGACTCAGGTTTAGATAAGGGTGAACCCTCTTTGGGTAATGATCTCTCGGTAGAAACCTTCGCCGAAAACTTTCTCAGCAATCCAGGACTTGCCAAGTTTGGCCTGTCCTAGAAATCTGCTGAAGAGATCCAGCGGCTAGCCAGGCAATGCCTAGAGAAAACTAACTTATCTGCCGAAGAAGAAGCACAAGAAGCAGAGGATGTCAAGCACTCTGATCTTCTTGAACAAGTGCGTCTTCACAACGAGAGGATCAGGTCCGGGGAGCTTCCAACTTCTCCTGTGACCCCTCTGACTCTCGCTGAGAAGGTTGCAACTAAAGTGAACGCGAGTTTGGATAAACTCACTCGCGAACAATATGTAAGTCGGAATTCCAACTCCTGTTTTTCCTTTATTTCATATCATATCCTCTAGCCCCCAAGCATGAAGTAGGATAAATAATCCGGGTTTATGCTTCCTTAGGATGCCAAAGAACGAACTACTGTAGCCCCCAAGGCTCGTGCTAATATTGGCAAAAATATTATCCCGAGTCTTTAGTAGCTTTCTGAATTTGGGTATTCTGACTTACAGAAAGTATATTCCTATAACCAAGATTTGTTAAAGAATGTCTGCGATAAGCGGAGGGAGATCAAAGCTCTCCGACTTAAAAATGCTAAGCTAAAAGTTGCCAAGGATGAGGCTGAGGGTAAACATTCCGAGACTCAAACCTTGTCTTTCATGTTTTCATAGTCGAATTTTTGCTGAACTGTTGTTCTTTTTTCACTTACAGCGCTGGTAAAACAGTCCTGCGCCATGATTGAAGAGGCCGAGAACCTCAAGACCTTGGTGGTGAAGAACAAGGAGCTTCACCAAGAGCTGGACCATCTCAAGGCAGATCATGAAAAGAGCATTGCTCAAATCCGTGAATCCTCCTCCATGGCTACTAATGAGCGTGATCGTAAGATTGCTGCTCAAGATCAAAAACTCTCGGACCTCAATAATGAGCTGTGCAAAGAGAGGTATCTTTCTGAGGCGCTTCGGGCTGAACTCTAGAGTCTTCAGGAAGAGAAGACCAAAATTGACGACATCATTTTCAGTACGTTCCATCTGTCTAACTTGTCTATTTTCTTCGACTTCTTTCAATGTTGGATTTTTATTTAACTATCTTTGTTTATAGGTCCTCTGAACTTGACGGACACCACCTCCGCTGAGCCCTGCACCCACCGTCTTACACAAGTCGGTGACCTTCTTCATGACTTCCGCCAATCCATTGAGGACATTGATGAAGCTCTCAAGATTCCGGACATGCATAGCATGTCGGATTTTTAGGCGCGGGACAAGGCAAAGGAGATGCCGCAGCTTGTTCAGGATTGGAACATGTCCTACGTGTGGACTGCAGCGCAGAACGCTCTCACCATGGTCATGAGCCATCATGAAAACATGGAAATATGGCAAGTGACTAGAGGGTACTGCAAAGTAGATGAAGACGGCCAGGAGAAAGACATCCAAGCCATCATGGACTCCTGCGCCGGATATTGGTGTCACGTGGCTGATTTGACCAGCTACGAGACCCCTTTCTTCACCCGCGTGGACACTCCGCCTCCGCCTCCAGAAGATTCAGCAGAAATTTCTGATGATGAACGCATCACCTCGGATGTGGACATCTCGGAACGATATCAAGGCGACGTATCCAGCGAGCCGGCAGCTCCTTCATCTCCTCTTACATCATAAATTGCCAGAAATATTTGTGCTTTCTTTGTTGCACAAGCCGGAGAACCAAATCACCTTTATTGAAAGATCTATTTCGGACTCTCTGGCTATGATACTTGCGTAACTTCTGCTGATAGGCTGTAGATCTCATTTCAGCAACGACGCGAACTTCTTCGACTAAGTCGAGATCGTTTTGTCCAGAAATCTCGGCATCCTCTTCAATATACGTGGCCACTCTAGGAGAAGTATGAATTAAATCACTAGGAAGAACTGCTTCTGCGCTATAGACCAAGAAGAAAGGTGTGTATCCTGTTGACGTGTTTGGAGTTGTTCGTAAACTCCATATTACAGAGGGTAATTCCTCTGCCCAAGCCCCCGCAGCACGTCGTAGTGGTTTTTCGAGTCTCGGTTTTAGGCCTTGTAGGATTAAACCATTTGCTCTTTTGACTTGTTCGTTAGCCTATGGATGTGCGACTGACGCAATGTCAAGCCGGATATTTTGCTCGTTGCAGAATTCAGCCAATTCTCCCATAGAGAAGTTACTCCCATTGTCCGTGATAATGCTATGGGGATAACCATACCTGATTATAACATCCTCGACAAATCTTTTGGTTGTTGCTCCATCACAACTTGTGACGGGTTTAGCCTCAATCCATTTGGTGAATTTATCCACCATCACTAAGAGGTGAGTAAATCCACTTGGAGCTCATTTAAATGGTCCTACCATATCAAGCCCCCAGACCACAAAAGGCCATGTTATAGGTATTGTTCTCAGCTGATCAGCCGGAACATGAGCTTGTTTGGCGTACTTTTGGCAGCCTTTGCATGTCTTGACTAATCGTTCGGCATCTGCCTGAGCTATAAGCCAGAAAAATCCGTGTCTAAAAGCTTTTGCCACTAAAGATTTGGCTGCAGCGTGGTGACCACACTCACCTTCGTGGATTTCCCTTAAGATTTCCACTCCTTCCGAAGATACACAGCGCTGAAAAACCCCAGAAACACTCTGCTTATAGAGCTCACCTTTAACTATAGTATAGGCTTTTGCTTGTCGGATAATCTGCCGGCTCAGAACCTCGTCTTCGGGTAAATTGCCATCTACCAAATAATCTAGGTAGGGTTGAGTCCAGCTGGGAATTTTAGCCAGAACTGCTATTAAGGGTGTGTCGGATTTGGTCGGATATTCCTCATCTACTCCCTTTATTGAGGGAACTTTGAGGTGCTCTAAAAAAGTGCCATCCGGGACTTCTTTCCGCGCAGAGCCTATCCGAGATAGTGCATCTGCTTCCTCATTTTCTGCTCGAGGGATGTGTTGAACGTCAAACCCTTCGAACGATTTAGATAGATCATCCACGAAAACTTTATATGCTGCCATGTGTTTATTTGCATTACAAATATCTGACACTTGTTGGGCAACAAGATCCAAATCTCCGTAACACATCAAACATCGGATGCCAATATCCTTAGCAATCTGGATTCCATGCAGCAGTGCTTCATACTCGGCAATATTGTTTGTCGCGGTGAAGTGGATCTGCAACACGTATAGAAGTTTATCTCCTTGGGGTGATTTGAGCACCACGCCAGCCCCCGAGCCCCCGCAAGCCTTAGACCCATCAAAGTAGAGGGTCCAATATTCCGACTCAGGGAGGGTCATATTTTCCTTCGTCTCTATGTAATCAGCGACAAAGTCAGCAAGGATTTGGGATTTGATTGCTCTCCGGGGTTTATACTCGATATCGAAAGCTGAAAGCTCTATGCCCCATTTGGCGACGCGTCTTGTGGTGTCATTGTTGTTGATTATATCTCTCAATGGGAGCTGTGCTCACCACGGTAATTGGATGCTCCTGAAAATAGTGTCGTAACTTACGGGATGCTAGAAAAACACAGTAAGCCAACTTTTGATAGTGTGGATACCACTGTTTTGACTCTGTCAGGACCTCACTAACAAAGTAAGTCGGACGCTGCACCAGGTGTTCCTAATTTTCCTCTGGTCTCTCCACCACCAGGACGATACTAACGACCTTATTTGTCGCAGCAAGATAGAGCAACATCAGTTCCTGAGGTTCCAGCCCTACAAGGATAGGAGCAGATGAGAGTACTTTCTTCAGGTCTTGTAGTGCAGCTTCAGCTTCGTTGGTCCAAGAAAAATCCTTGGTCTTTTTCAGGAGTTTGTATAATGGTGCGGCTCTTTCACCAAGCCGGCTTACAAATCGACTGACTGCAGCGATGCAACCAGTCAATCTTTGTACGTCCTTCAGGCGAGTTGGCCTGGAAATATTGAGTATAGCCCTGATTTTGTCCAGGTTCACCTCTATGCCCCTTTGAGACACGATATAAACCTAACAATTTTCCGGCTGGTATTCCAAAGAAGCATTTCTTCGGGTTAAGCATGATGTTGTATTTTCGTAGATTGGCGAATGTTTCCTCCAAGTCGGATATCAGCATTTCCTTCTTTTTGGACATCACCGCAAGATCATCCACGTATGCATGTACATTGTGTCCGAGTTGGTCGTGGAGGCAACGCTGCATCGTGCGCTGGTAGGTAGCTCCTGCGTTCTTCAGCCCAAAGGGCATCGTAACAAAACATAATGTTCCGAAGAGGGTTATGAATGAAGTTTTGATTTTGTCAGATTCCTTCATCCGGATTTGGTGATAACCAGAATATGCGTTGAGAAAACAGAGGAGTTCTGAGCCTGCCGCAGGATCGATAACTTGATCAATTCTAAGCAGAGCGAACGAATCTTTTGGACAAGCCTTGTTCAAGGCAGTATAATCAACACACATCCTTAAATCAGTGGTGTCCTTTTTAGGGACCATTACAGGATTGGCCGACCACTTAGTGTGGATGACCTCTTCTATGAATCCGGCTAACTCGAGCCGTGCAAGTTCCTTAGCTATTGCCTTACGCTTTTCATCGCCAAAACGCCATAGGGACTGTTTGACAGGTTTAATATTCGGGTTTACATTTAAAGAGTGCTCGGCAAGTTCCCTAGGTAGTCCAGTCATGTTAGATGGCTGACATGCGAAGATATCTTGATTTTCTTGGAGGAACTTGATGAGCGCGCTTTCCTATGCGCTACCTAGGCCTACGCCTATCTGGGTCACCTTGAAGGGGTCATCATCCTTCAACGGCGTCTTCTTCGTCTCTTCTGATGCCTTGAACTCTGGATTTGGCTTTGTCACCTCCTTCTTCGTTGCGGGCATCTCAGACGGATCTATGCTCTTCTTGATCTCCTAGTACTCCTGGGCGTGCAGCACGACTTCAGCAAAGGCGACATTTCCATCCTTGCACTCTCGCGCTTTCTTCGGGTCTCCCCTAATAGTGATTACGCCGTTGGGACCTGGAATTTTCATCATATTGTAAATGTAACACGGACGAGCCATAAAAGCCCAGTAAGCCGGACGTCCGAATATAGCGTGGTACGCGCTCTTGAACGGGACCACTGCAAAGGAAAGTGCCTCTGTCCGATAGTTCTTTGGAGTTCCAAAGGTAACATCCAAAGTGATCTCTCCCAGGGAATTTTGGCTTGTCTTCCTGGGACAACACCGTGCAAAGTCACCGTGCTGTGGTTCAGCTGGGTCTCTGAGATCTTCATCCGGCGTAGCGTTTCGACATAGAGAATATTGATGCTGCTACCATCGTCCATGAGGGTCTTGGAGAAACCATAACCGTCAATAAGTGAATTGACGATTAAGGCATATTTTCCTCGTCTGTTTAGCTTTGTAACCCGCGGTGTCATCTCTTTTGATGTCGGATGATCAGCGCGGTCAAATGTGATTGCCACTTCTGACCAGTCTAGAAATTGGGGGACAGCCGGAACTGTAGCATTGGGCTCATGTACAACTGCTTTCTTGACCTTTGCTGGTTGAGATCCAAGGAAGGTGACAAAAGTGTCTTTCTTGGTCGGAAATTTTTTCTTCCCTTCCGGCTTGGGATTTGAAGCGTCAGCTTCCTCCATGTCAGAATCTTCCTTGGTCTCTTTGTCTTTTTCCGGATTTTTCTTTTCCTTCTTCTGCTTAGCTTTGTAACCCGCGGTGTCATCTCTTTTGATGTCGTCATTGAAACGACATTCAGCGTTGGTCTAGGACGAGCCCCCATTGGCGTCTAGGTGATGCACACATGGGTTATTGGCAATGTCGGCCCAAGAGTAGGTTTTGCCTGTTTGCTGGTCTCCTCTACCTTGGACCCTTGAAGTCCCATGGCCACGCCCGCGGCCTCCGCCATGACATCCTCGTCTTCCAGACCCGAAAGTAGCAGTGACCACTACAGTTTCCGCGTTGGGTTTCTCCTCCGAGGTATTTTTGCGCTTCTGAGCTTGTTGCTTTGGTTGTTTTGCCGACTGAGGCACAGCTAGGGCATTGAGCAATCCCTTTGCATCGTCGTCAGCATCTGCATACTTGCTCGCTATTTCTATCATCTCTCCCAAATCAGTGACCTTGTCACACTTCAAGCGATGACGTAGTAGACCAATTGGGAGTCCTACGATGAAAGCTTCAATCGCAGTTTGATCGTTTACTCCTTCACAGGAGTTCTTGGTGTCGATCCATTGTCTGAGGTAATCTCGCCAAGTTTCTCTGGCCTTCTGGGTGCAACGTTGTAGGTCTCTGACCGTACAGGGCCTCCGATATGTTCCTTCGAAATTCCGAAAGAACGCGCTTTGCATGTCATACCAGTTATGGATGGTGTTCTCCGGAAGTTCATTGAGCCATGATCATGCCGTCTTCTGCAACATAAGTGGGAGATGTCGGGTTGCGACCAGGCTGTTTCCACCTTTGGCGATGCAGCAAGCTTGGAAAAAATCCTGTAGCCAGGTATCTGGCCGAGCAATGCCGTCGTAGGCTTGGATATGCCTTGAGATAGCAAATCCTTCCAGGAATCTTGTAGCTCTGATGCGTGGTCCGAAGCATTTTGGGCCCACGCAGATATCATCGTTTTCGTAACGCCGCGCCTCTATGTTGGAGTTGATCCTGTGCCTTGCATCATTCGGGGATAGAGATCGTCCCGAATGTCGGCTGTGGCTGCGGTGCCTTGGAGCCAGACTTCGGCTTCTGCCGCCACCTCCTCCGCCATGTCGTCCTCCTTGTCCCCCTTGAGAGCCGTTGTGATGACTACTTGGCGGAGATGGTGGGGCAGCTGAATTGTTGCCGGCTGATCGTCGGCCTCCATCCGGAGCGTCATTATTCTAGTTCCGGGGAGGGTCTTCACTACAACGAGCCCCTGCCGACTTGTGCCAGCATGGTTTCTGTCGTTCCTTCGTCCGTCGTTCCCACCATGGTGAGGGTCAGCCGGACGGCTTGCATGTCTAGGAGGTGGCATTTTTTGACGATCTTGTTCTTGAATAATTGTCTTCTTGGCATTCGGGGCGATGATGCTGCTCCGGAACATGATGGGGTCTTACGTCAGCCCATGCCGGACCTGTGCGACATTGGTCGGAATCCGAGACCAGTTTGTGGCTTCCGGACAAGGTGACCTTTTGCTGCTCTAGTCCCTTGTTGAGTAGTTTGATTCCCAAAAGGATCTCCTCCGGTCCTGGATTAGCCGATAAAATTTCTCGGGCCGCCACGGTATTCTGTACTGGGGTTGGATATACCCAATCTCCTTTGCTATCTTTCTGTGGCTTCCCCATCTCATCTCCCGAAAGGACGGCATGGATCTGCGGGAATTTGTTGTCATTGGTGTGACGCTTCCTAGTCTTCTGGTATTGCCTGGAGTTGTAGTTTCCCACAGATGCTATGCGTTTCTTTGCCTCCTCAATGTTTTTGGCTTCATCGAGGAGTACTGGACGACGCGCTTCTAGGGCCTGTGCCCTCTCGTCCAGTTCTTCTGCAGTAAGTTCTGCGGCTATAGGAATAGGTGTAGTTAATGCAGCATCGATGAGTTTACGTGCACCTTCAGTGATCACGTGTCCATCCACCGATTCTTCTTTGTTCGGCTCTTCTGGGATAAGTGCTCCATCCGAGTCTTCTTCGTATTCCTCGGCAATCACCTCCTCTGTCAGAGGATCTTTTGTTGGGGTCTCGTTCTTCTTGTTCTTCTTATTTGCCTTCTTGGCAGCGCCTGTCGCAAAGATGGCTTTGGGTCCATTTCCCGGAGTCAAGGTCTGATCGGTACTTTCGGACATCTGGACTTCAGGATTATCTCCGACGTCCATCTCATCCTACGCTTTGGGAGACTGTTCCCCGGATCCTTCATCCATGTCTTCTCCTTCTTCTGCAGCTTTGGAGTTATACTCCTCTTCATATTGCGCGGAGTACTTTCGGAAGTCCGCTGACGTCATCGATTCATCTGAGGATACGGGTACGTCGGTGTTTGTTCCAATCGCCTCCAGCTTAGAGTCGGTGTTTTCTCCAGCATCGGCAGAGCCGGATCCGGATCCCACGTATCCGACGAAGTGCGACGCGTGCTTCCTAAAGTACCTGTGGCTCTCGCGATCAGCCATGTCGAAACTTTTGATGGTCTCGAGGATTGCATCTGCGCTTTCGCCTTGCAGTATCATACGTCGCAGTGTGTACCTCAGGAATAGCCTGTCTGTCCTGGCGTCATCAGAGCCGAAATCAGTGCCATTGACTAGCTCCTCCCGAATTTTGACTTCCACGGGTGGGTCGATCTGGGATCCGGCTTCTCCAGTGAGATCCACTCCAGATTCGACTTGGACCGCTAGGTCTTCTTCAGGCTCGGATTTCTCCACTATCTCCGCAACATGTGCGGGCTGGGTGGGATTAGGGTTTTCTGGGATCCGGAACTCTACCGCCTCTGCAGACATAGGGGAACCAGAAGATTCTTCTGCCTCTATCATCACCGCTGGGGTGGGTGGGACAGTTTCAGCGAAACCGATGTAAACATCGATCTCGCCAAAATACATGATTGTGTAGGCAGTCACGGCCTCCCTAGCCGGAATCCAAGTCTCGTCGAGAACGATGAGAGGGATGTCGCTGGCGTAGAGGATGCGACCGACGGCAAAAGTTTCGCCGATTCCGATTCTTGCAGATTCAGCTCGAAACGCAGATCCGAAGCTCGCCAACTATCGTCGGATTGATGACAAGTACGCCATGAGGGGGTCCTCGAGGCATGCAGAAGAGAGGGGTGTGAGACGTACGGTGTTCCGAGGCGGTGAGCACACAAGTTTACCCAGGTTCGAATCCGCCGGCTTTGGACGGATCCTACTCCTGCTAGCAATCCAGTAATACGGCAGAGCCGGAATATGGGTTACAAGGGTTCGCCTGTGCGAGTTGAGATTGTAGACTATTGAGGTGTTTAGAGTGTTGCCCTAAAGGCTCTCCCTAGGATGGCTTATATAGATATCCGTCCTAGGGTTTACAAGAGAGATCTATCCGGCTACGACTAAGAGTCGGTTACGGAGTACATCTTGAACTACAAGTAACATTATGGGCCTAAGTCGTTAAGTCTTCTGGGCCTTCCTGTAGCTGGATTGGACTCCGTCTTCTCTCCCTGACTAGGCCGCCCGTGAAGCAAAGCTCTAACCCAAAGTGGGCCACCCTGGTCAGTGAGGAACTGTGAGGATACCCGGAAAGTATATCCCCAACACTTATGCCGGTATTATTTCCATGTCCGGAGAAATTCTATCACTGACGGTGTTCCTTACATCACCGGTACCATTACTTTTTCAGTTAGAAGCGAGCGCGCATATCCCAAGATCTTAGCTAGTGACTCGGTCAAACAGTGGCCATCCACATTCTTTTATCACAAGGATATTTCGGCTCCCGGCAAAGCTACTGCTTTGCCGGCTTTCATCGACGGAGCTGCCACGGCCCAACCGTCTTGGCACAAGGCTCCTCCGGCTCTCACTGACGATTTGATCCTCGCTAAGAGGCGTATCGAATACTTGATCAAACACAAAGGACTGAAGGGATCCGACTTGGTCCAATGCTGGGTGTCACGCCGGATCTAGCCCCTTCAGTACCACGGAGACCGACTGATGCACTCCATCACGTCGTCCAAGAAAGACTCCCTCCGCATCAGCCCTAGAGCCTACACCACGTAAGGCTACATAAGCCAGATAAAATGGTTGATAAGGGAGCAGATCGAGAGGAGGATCCCGGAGGTTTCTCTGGATATGCATACGGCGGAAAACCCTGTAGTGCCGGTAAGCTTCTAACAATAAACCTTTTTGTGTGTTTCAATCTTTAAGTTACATTACAATACTGATATGTTTTCTTCTTTTCAGCTTGCTGACCTCCCCGAGTCAGAATTTGCTCCGCTCGAAGGATATCCTCCAGAGTTTTCTCAGGAGACAGAGGTGGTCCCATTGCCGGACATTGCACTCAAGAAGCGCAAGGCTCCGATAGTGGCCGTTGGCACAAAGGAGGTGCCCGTCGTGAAGAGGTAACTTTCAATCACAACTTCCGCCTTTGCACTTTACTCGAATCCTCTTCTGAGATGTAATGTTTCCAACTTTATTACATTCTCAGAGCTAAATAGCTCATCAAGGGCAAGGCGAAGGGAACTTCTTCGAAGCCCCTATGACAGACGAAGCTTACCATAGCTTCTCCTGCCGTGGATCCTTCGACTCCTGCCCCTCAACCTTCCGCAACGCCGGTGATCATTCCTTCTCCGGCCATCACAGAAGATCCGGCTCCTTCAATGGAGCCTGCGATCCTTGAATCGCAAACTGACGTCACCATGGGTGAGTCAGGTTTAGATAAGGGTGAACCCTCTTTGGGTAATGATCCCTCGGCAGAAACCTTTGCCGAAAACCTTCTCACCAATCCGGGACTTGCCAAGTTTGGCCTGTCCCAGAAATCTGCTGAAGAAATCCAGCGGCTGGCCAGGCAATGCCTGGAGAAAAGAAACTTATCTGCCGAAGAAGAAGTGCAAGAAGAAGAGGACATCAAGCACTCTGATCTTCTTTAACAAGTGCGTCTTCGCAACGAGAGGATGATGTCCGGTGAGCTTCCAACTGCTCCAGTGACCCCTCTGACTCTTGCTGAGAAGGTTGTTGTAGAAGTAAATGCGAGTTTGGATAAACTTACTCGTGAACAATATGTAAGTCGGAATTCTAACTCATGTTTTTCCTTTATTTCATATCATATCCTCTAGCCCCCAAGCATGAAGTAGGATAAATAATCCAAGTTTATGCTTCCTTAGGATGCCAAACAACAAACAAGTGTAGCCCCCAAGGCTCGTGCTGATATTAGCAAAAATATTTGCATGAGTCTTTAGTAGCTTTCTGACTTTGGGTATTCTGACTTACAGAAAGTATATTCCTATAACCAGGATTTGTTGAAGAATGTCCATGATAAGCGGAGAGAGATCAAAGCTCTCCGACTTAAAAATGCTTAGCTTAAAGTTGCCAAGGATGGGCCGAAGGTAAACATTCCGAGACTCAAACCTTGTCTTTCATGTTTTCATAGTCAAATTTTTACTTAACTGTTGTTCTTTTTTGACTTACAGCGCTGGTAAAACAATCTTCGCCATGATTGAAGAGGCCAAGAACCTCAAGACTTTGGTGGTGGAGAACAAGGAACTTCGCCAAGAGCTGGATCAGATCAAGGCGGATCATGAAAAGAGCATTGCTCAAATCCTTGAGTCCTCCTCCATGGCCACTGACGAGCGTAATCGTAAGATTGCTACTCAAGATCAGAAAATCTCGGACCTCAATAATGAGCCGCGCAGAGAGAGGGATCTTTTCAAGGCGCTCCGGGCTAAATTCCAGAGTCTTCAGGAAGAGAAGACCAAGATTGACGACGTCATTTTCTGTACGTTCCATCTGTCCGACTTGTCTATTTTCTTCGACTTCTTTCAATGTTGGATTTTCTTTATATGTTTTTGTCTATAGGTCCTCTGAACTTGACGGACTCCACCTCCGCTGAGCCCCGCACCCATCGGCTTACCCAAGTCGGTGACCTGCTTCATGACTTCCGCCAATCCCTTGAGGACATTGGCGAATCTCTCAAGATTCCGGGAATGCATAGCATGTCGGATTTTCAGGTGCGGGACAAGGAAAATGTTAGGGGGATGATCCCCAGATACCCCAACAGGACAAGAAGCTGGGTAGTCGGATCGTGTCCGGCTGACCAGCTACAGTCGGACAAGGCAAGTCAGGACGGCTATCGCATGGTAGCCGAATCATCAAGAAGCAGCCGGCTACGGTGACATATCCGGAACCAATTAGGGAGACAGGACGACGTGCGTATCAATGCACGGTACGCCCTGTACGATGACAAGACCAGCCACTACTCGTCCATACCGAAGACTTTGCGAGGATGACGCAGGAACAGTGGCCCGATGCTGATGACAGGATCGCACGGTGTCCACTGTGCCTACGACAGCCATACCGCTCATACCTCGATGGGACATATCGTACCTGATACTGTAGATGACCAGTCGGCTGGGACTCGCTTGTGGGGCCCGCCAGTCGGAGTGGCTAGTGAGACCGTTGCCTCTCTGCCTATATAAGGAGAGGCAAGGCCTTAGTAGCAAGGGTTGGTCTCAGTGCATTTAAGGCAGTAGCTAGAGAATACAGCTCGAGGAGCACTTGTAGTTCGTATATCCCTCATAGTCAGATCCGGCAGGAGTAGGAGTTTTACCTCATCACGAGGGCTCCGAACCTGGGTACTTCCTGCGTCCAGCTACGCTTGCTTGTATCCAATCCCTCTTGCGGACGCCGTCGATAGCTTCCCTGCTAGTCCCCACACCTCTATTTAACCTTCTCAGGTACTGCCGTTCCTAATATAACGACAGTTGGCGCCCACTGTGGGGCTAGATGGCTTCGACCGGAGTCACGTTCCGCACGGGACCCCGCACTTCAGCCGGTGAGCGCGTGTCCTCCTGCCTGGTGCTCATGCTCGGCAAATTCGACTACGTCATCGACAACGCTTCCTGCTTCGCCGTAACCTCCTTCCAGGCGAACGGCTCCATCCTGCTCTTCGGCGACCTCCCTGTCTACGTTGCCACCATTTCAAGCGTTTCCCTAGGGGATATCGTCTCTGTCATGGGGCTACCGCATCCGGGCGGTAGCGCCTCCGTCACTCCCTGCGGCGTGGAGGTCATGATGGCCGGCTCCAGCTCTCATCCCCGCCAACCGCGGGAGCGAGGCGCGGACGAGGTTGGAACTTCCGCGCCTCCACAGTCTCGCAATCCAGTGCAGGATGCCATTGATCGGCTCCTGACGCCGGTTAACCTCGGGGATAACCCGGAGGAGGCGGAAGCCAACTTCGCCATGGAGAGACAGATCCTCCTCCAGGAGGCCATGGAGCTAGCGGCAACCTACAAGCAACTTGAGATCACCCGGCGCGTGTATGACCGCTCGCACGGCTTCACTCCGGCTACCGCGGAGCCGAGCCAGCGCGGCCAGGTACGGTGCCGGGGCGGCGAGCTAGGCAGCAGGATGGAAAAGGATGGGGAGCCGGATCACGCGCCCGCCCTCATCCGGCCCACCTACAGCATGCCCATCAAGAACCTACGCGCGGCGCGAGCCGCGGCAGAAGAGCTGCCCAATCTGGAGGGTGAGGAGCGAGCCCGCCAGCACGCTCGCGTGCAGGAGCTCCGCCGCATCGCGGACGAGCAGGCTGATGCCAACCGGCAGATGCAGGAGGACCCTAGCTACTCCAGGGGGAGCAAGCTGCCTGTCAACAGCAGGGGCGCGCTGCACGACACCCAACATGCGTCCTCCCCTCAGCCGGCAACAAGGGCCAGCCGCGCCAGGAGCAAACGGTGAACAGCAACCCACCGCCTCCCCCTCCACCAACCAGAGCACCAAGACCCGCCGGTTCCCGTCTCTCGGGCCGGGTGGCAGCACCCAACCCGGATTGTCCAGATGCCCGTGACCGCATCGAGATTCTCGCTCAAGCGCGTGTCACGAAGGAGGAAGATTCTACCGACACGGTTTGTTTCGGACCCTGCATCCGGAACGAGCCGTTTCCGGATAAGTTCTCCCTACCCAGGGACACCCCCATGTACGACAGTAGCATGAAGCCAGAGGATTGTCTGACCGACTATGCTAGGCAGTCGGCATCGCCCATGGGAACAAGCGCACAGCCGTGCTCTACGTCCCTCTTATGCTAACCGGGTCGGCAAGGACGTGGCTCAACAGCCTCGCGCCCAACAACATCAACGCCTGGCCGGACTTCGAGAAGGTGTTCGTCCACAACTTCAATGGCACGTACAAGCGTTTGGGACGCCCACGCGACCTGGCCTTGTGCGTCTAGGGTGACCGCGAGACTGACCGTGAGTACCTCGCCAAGTGGACGGAGCTGCGCAACACCTGCGAGGGCATCCTGGAGAGCCATGCCATCAGCTTCTTCATCGAGGGTTACCGAGAAGGCACCATGCTTCGCCACCGGCTACTGTGTGACGAGCCGAAAACCATGGCAGATCTCATGACGGTTGCAGACCAGTATGCCATGGCGGATGCCGCCATGAAGAAGCCCCTCCGAGTAAATGTGGACGGGGGTCCGACTCCTACGGAGCTGGCTCGCGACCGTCCGAGCAATCCGGCGGGCGAAGCCGGATCCTCCAGGTGCCACGGCAATGACAACCGGTTCCATGGGGACCGCCAAGTCGGACAACAGAAGTCCCGCTACCATGCGCGGCAGGTCAATGTTGTGGAGGGTGCGCCCGACGCACCGGCTAACGATGCAAGGAGGCAGAAGCCACGGCTCACCTTCGACCAGATGTTTGATGGCCCGTCCAAGTGGCACAGCGGTCCCTTCAAACCGGCTACGCATACCAACCGGAATTGCAGCTGGACCTGCCAGCTAAAAGACCAAGGTAACCAGCCTCGTCTCCCCCCGCCCCCTCCTAGTGGACCACCACCACCGGCTAGGGGAGCCGGCAATGATGGTAACGGCGGCAACGGTGGCAACGACAACAACGGCTACCCCCAGGCACACGCCGCCTACCACATCTTCGAGACAGAGCTGGACGACAAGCACAGCCGCAGGCAACGCTCCAAGGAGGTCAACGCCATCATCTCTCTGGTCCCCGAGTACCTGAACTGGTCGGAAACTCCCATCACCTGGAGCCGTGCAGACCAGCCGGAGCAGCTGTCGACTCCCGGGGGCTACGCCATGGTGCTCGACCCCCTCATCGTCTCCAACGCGCGTACCTGCCGATTCTCGCGTGTCATCATCGATGGAGGTAGCAGCCTCAACCTTCTCTACCAGTCCTTGCTGGAGAAGCTGGGCATTCATGAATGTGACCTATGCCCTACTTCAACAATGTTCCACGGCGTACTGTCGGGGCCAGCCTGCGCCCCGCTGGGTAAAATCCAGCTGGACATCATCTTCGGGACCGAGGAGAACTTCGTCGTGAACCGATCTGGTTCGAGGTGGTAAACCTGACGAGCTCCTATCATGCTCTCCTTAGGCGCCCCGCCCTCGCCAAGTTCATGGCCGTCCCCCACTATGCATATCTCAAGACGAAGATGTCGGGACCCAATGGCGTGATCACCGTCGCCGGCTGCTTTAGGCGGTCGATGGAGTGCGCCTCAGCCGGTTCCAAACTGGCAGAGGCCCTCATCATAGCCGAGGAGAAGCATGTAATCATGCGCAATGTGGCCATGGCCCACCAGGACATACCGGCTAGCAGCAAACCGGCTGGAGAACGAGCTTTACAGCCGACAAAGGAGACGAAGAGGATCCTGCTCGACCCCTCCGACCCAACCAAGTTCGTCACCATTGGTGCCGGCTTGGACAGCAAATAGGAATGCGCGCTCGTCGACTTCCTCCATGAGAATCGGGACATCTTTGCATGGTCCCCCAAGGACATGCCAGGTGTGCCGAGGGAGTTCACCGAGCACTCACTTCATGTGCGGCCGGATGCCAAGCCGGTCAAGCAGCCTCTGCGCCGGTTCGCAGAGGAAAAGAGAAAGATAATCGGTGATGAGATCACCCGGCTCCTTGTAGCCGGGTTCATCATGGAAGTATACCACCGTGATTGGCTGGCGAACCCAGTCTTGGTGCTGAAGAAGAACAATACCTAGCGCTTGTGTATCGACTACACTAGCCTAAATAAGGCGTGCCCGAAAGACCCCTTCGCCTTGCCCCGTATCGATCAAGTCATCGATTCCATGGCCGGCTGTGATTTGTTGTCTTTTCTAGATTGCTATTCCGGGTACAATCAGATCCGGTTAAACCTGGATGATCAAATTAAGACATCATTTATCACCCCCTACGGGGCTTTCTGCTACGTAACCATGGCTTTCGGTCTAAAGAATGCAGGCGCTACCTATCAGTGCTGCATGTAGACGTGCTTGCACTCGCAGATAGGCTGAAACATGCATGCTTACATGGATGATGTGGTCATCAAGACCAAGGAGAAGAGCACCCTCCTCGAGGATCTAGGAGAGACATTCGGCAACCTCCGCCAGTACCAGATGAAGCTGAACCTGGAGAAGTGCGTCTTCAGAGTGCTATCCGGTCAGCTCCTCAGTTTCCTCGTATCACAACAAGGCATCGAGGCAAATCCGGAGAAGATCGCGGCCATCGAGAGGATGCAGCCGCCCAAGAGCCTGCTTGGAGTCCAAAAGTTCACCGGATGCCTGGCCTCCCTTAGCTGTTTTGTCAGCCAGTTGGGGGAGAAGGCACTCCCGTTGTACCAGCTGATGAAGAAGACGGACAAGTTCTCTTGGACTTTGCAAGCCGACACCGCATTTCATGACCTCAAGCGCATGCTATCCACAGCGCCGGTTCTGGCCACGCCGGCTAGCAAGGAGCTGATGTTGCTCTATATAGCAGCCATCAGCCGGGTCGTCAGCGTCGTCCTGGTGGTGGACCGCCCCGAGGAAGGCAAGGCTCAGCCAGTTCAGAGGCCCGTCTACTACCTAAGTGAGGTTCTCTCCCTCTCCAAGCAGAACTACCCCCACTACCAGAAGATGTGCTACGGCGTGTACCTGGCATGCAAGAAGCTCAAGCACTACTTCCAGGAACACCCGATTAAGGTCGTGTGCACCTCACCCCTTTCGGAAATCATCGGCAACAAAGATGCCATCGGCCGAGTCTCCAAGTGGGCCATCGAGCTCGCCGCCTACTCCATCCAGTACAAGCCCCAGCTCACGATCAAGTCGCAGGCATTGGCGGACTTCCTCGTCGACTTGGACGAAACCCCGTATCTCCCACCGCTTCCGGATTCGGACCACTGGAAGATGCACTTCGACGGGTCGAAGATGCTCGGGGGCTTGGGAGCCGGCATCATGCTCACCTCGCCCAAGGGAGACCGGCTGGAGTACGTACTGCAGATCCACTTCAAGGCCTCCAACAGCGTAGCCGAATACGAGGCACTGGCGCACGGACTCCGGCTAGCCAAGGAGATTCGTGTTAAACGGATCCTTTGCTTCGGTGATTCGGATCTGGTGGTGCAGCAAGTATCCGGAGAATGGGACGCCAGAGATGCAAACATGGCCCTCTACCGGTTCCGCATCTAGAAGCTCAGCGCCTCCTTCGACGGACGCGAATTCCACCACGTCCTCCGCGTTAAGAACGAGGCGGCCGATTCGCTCACCTGAATCGGATCCACCAGGCAGGCGATCCCACCTGGGGTATCCTTGGAGCACCTGCGCAAGCCCTCCATCAACTCGTCACCTGAGTCAGACTCCATCATCTAGGCAGGGAGCGCTCCGACTGACGGAGCAGCAGAAGTGGAGCAGGCAGAACGTCCAAAGAAGAAGACCCGCACCAACTCCGACAAGGCAGTACCCTCCGGCTCACAAGACCCGGGGGCTACCGGCTCATCAAACGGCTCGGGGGCTGCCGTCCCGGGTACGTCACCCGGACGACCCCCCGACAACCGTCAACCGGAGAGCGGGAGCGTCCTCGTCATTCGGGAGGTGCCATCCTGGGCGCAGCCCTTCATGAACTACATTGCCAACGGGGAACTTCCGGATGACGAGGTGGAAGCCAGGCAAATCCGGCGCCGCGTGCACACATACACCATCATCAACGGCGAACGGTACAAGCGCAGCGTATCCGGCATTTTCCAAAGGTGTGTCGATGCAGACACGGGCCACCGGCTACTCAAGGACATCCACCAGGGCGAGTGCGGGCACCACGCTTCGTCAAGGGCGATAGTCGCCAAGGCTTTTCGCCATGGTTTCTATTGGCCCACCGCCCTTGAGGATACGGAGCAGCTGGTCCGTGTGTGCAATGGGTGCGAGCGCTTCGGGCAGCTCAGGCACATGCCAACTTTGGTACTCAAGACCATACCGATTACCTGGCCATTCGCGGTTTGGGGCCTCGACATGGTCGGTCCCTTCAAGCGAGCACGCGCGGGCAAATTCACGAAGTGGATTGAGGCCAAGCCCATCCGGAAGCTAGACGGGGCAACAATCGTCACCTTCTTCACCGACATCATCAATCGGTTCGGGTACCCCAACAGCATCATCACCGACAATGGCACGAACTTCGCCAAGGGGGCCTTTGCCTAATTTTGTAGCAACAAGGGCATCCGGCTGGGCCTTGCCTCCATCGCGCACCCGCAGTCCAACGGGCAAGTCGAAAGAGCAAACGGTTTGGTGCTAGCCGGCATCAAGCCACGCCTCATCGAGCCGTTGGAGCGGTCACCCAAATGCTGGATCGAAGAGCTTCCGGCTGTACTATGGAGCCTCCGCACCTCGCCGAATAGGCCAACCGGCTACACCCCGTTCTTCCTGGTCTATGGATCGGAAGCCGTCCTCTCCGTGGACATCGAGTTCGACTCCCCGCGCAAGCTCCTATATGACGAAAAGGCCAACCAGGAGGCGCGGGAGGATGGAGTGGACCTCCTGGAGGAGGCCCGCGAGCTGGCATTATCTAGGTCAGCCCTGTACCAGCAATGACTACGCCGATACCATTCAGGCCGGATCCGTCCAGTCGCGTTCCGCGAGGGCGATCTGGTTCTCTGGCTAGTGCAAGACACGAAGGGCATGCACAAGCTATCGCCACCTTGGGAGGGCCCCTTCATCATCAGCCGGACACTACCCAACGACTCCTACTACCTCATCGACACGCAGCAGCCGCGCAAGCACAAGATGGACAAATCAGATGAGGAGACCGAGCGTCCCTGGAACACGGCCTTGCTGCTCCCGTTTTACACCTAGTCGCCAGACAGTGTATGTATCCCGCAAACCCTATGATTGAAAATGCGGACCCCTACGAGATGCTCGGGGGCTCCTTGCTAGAAATGTGTTTGCATCTATTTTCTAGTTATGGTTTTCCGGCTCCGGCATCCCCTACCCGGGGGCTTGCCGGCTGGCCCCACCCGCCAAGTCAACAAACCGACTGAGTAGTGTGCGACGATGTCAGAGGCCCACTCTTCGTCTCAGCTACAGATCGCAACCCGGCTATCCAGCTAGCAAGAGCAAAAGCCCGAGGCATCCCACATGAAAAACGGGCAGGAGACGCGACAGACCGGGAGTCCCGGCCTTGCAACTAGCTTAAGGCAATCCGGCTACTAAGCCGTTAGTACCGTGGACGATGTATTGTCAGCTCCCTTCGATTCCGGCTGCAGACCGCAACCCGGCTGCCCGGCAAGGACACAGCGAAAATAGCAGAGCACACGGGAAAGCGACCAAGTGTCCAGAAACGCGCAAGCTAGTTTTCAAAAAACAAATCCGTTTTCCGGCTAAAATTTGGCAGAAAAACCTATTAACATGTGAGGATGTATGTGTATGAATATTCTTATACGACTACCTTGAGTCGGAATTCAGGAAGAAAAGAGAATAAGATTCGAAGTCCTTGCCTTCATCAAGCGCTCCGAATCTCGGGGGCTACACCCACTGGGTGCGCTCGCGCGCCCCCAGTGGAATCTTGTAGTTCCCGACCGGCTAAAGGCGTTTAGCCGGCCGTTCGGTGCCCAGGTGAGGGCAAGGACAGGAGCAAGGGAAGACAAGGAAGATTCGAAGCACTTGGCTACGCCATCTACTCCGAATCTCGGGGGCTACACCCAGCGGGAGCGCTCGCGCCCCCCCACTGGAATGTTAGTTCCCTCGACTGAAGGTGTTCAGCCAGCAAAAGCAACAGACTAAGATGAGTCTAATCGGATAAAGTTAGAAGATTTGGGAAAAGAAGGAAGATTCAAAGCACCTGGCTACGCCAGCTACTATGAATCTCGGGGGCTACAACCAGTGGGTGCGCTAGCGCGCCCCCACTGGAGGTGCAGTTCTCCCGGCTAAAGGTGTGTAGCCAGGCGAAGTCAGCTGGATAAAATCAATCGGCGAAATGTTGAAAGAAAATGCGAAGTGCACAAGTTGAAGGGAAATCAAGCAAGTTCAAAATTAACATGGAAAGAAAAGGAGGAGACGAGGCTCCCATAGGTTTACCCGGTGCCAGAGGTGGCCAGTACAGACAGACCAGTTTCAAAGCAAAATCAAACAAGACAAATACACCCGGCATCCCGGGGCAGCGACTAGACGGCAGGACCCTTGCCATGCGGAGCCTCTTGACCGGCGGAAGCTTCAGGCGGAGGAGGAGGCGTGACGCTTGATCCAGTTCCGGTGCCCGCAGCCGGCTGCGTCGGGGCTTCCACATCCGGAGTACCGACGGACTCCGAGTCGGTGAGCACCTCGTCGGGGTCCACGTAGTCAGCGATCTTGATGGTGGAGCCTCGGAGCTCTGGATGGGCCTGGCGGATGGCGGCAAGGTCAGCTCCGGCACGGAAGCCTCCGTCGATCTTCTCGACACGGGCATCCTTGTACCAGGAGAGCATGAGGGCCAGAGCCATCTCCGCTCCGGCTCGCGCTGCCAAGTCCAGCAGCCGGTCCACCGCAGCCGGCACCTCCCCCGCCTTCGTAGCAAGCTGCGCCATCATCTCCGGAACCGGAGCATCAGGCCACAGGAACGAGAAGATGTCCCGCGCCGCTTGACGAAGCTTGGCAGATTCTTCGCCAAGAAGGACGACGAGCTCCTAGGCTGTCAGCTGCGCTCCCAGCCAGTTCTCCTGCAGCCGGTTGTACGCCAGCAAGTCTATGCCGGGATAAAACGCTGTCCGAAAAAGAGAGTCAGATCTGGCTACCGGATCCAAAAAGAAAGGGAGACGGAAAAGGGGAACTTACCCTTAGCCGTGTGGCCAACCTGCATCAGCTCCTCCACCAAAGCCTTCTCCTTCGTCGCCAGCCGCTTGATCTCCTTCTCTTGGTCCTTGTTCTGGGCCTCGAGAAGGTTGAAGGCTTCAATCTGGCTGGCGATCGAGGCGTCATGCTCCTTGATGCTGGCCTCCAGACCGTCTACCTTCGCGTGCCAATCCTTATTCTATAGCCGCAGAGTGGAGTTGGACTTGCTCAGCCGGTCGTTCGCTTTCTTCAAGTGATCAATCTCGCGCTGAGCGCACACGAGGATAGCTGCGACAAAGCCGGCTATCAGCAAAAAAATGCAAGCCAGATGAAGCAACTTACTCTGGGAGATTCCATTGGCAGCAACAAGCTTCTGCTCCAAGGACCGGTTCCCGCCGGCTGCGGCCTCCAACAGCCGGATCACCTTCACCGCCAGCTCGAGGGTGGCAGCGAGATCTGTCAGCGAGGTGGCGGAGGAGGTGTCGTCATCCACGGCTTTGACAGCCAAGGACTCCTTTGCGGAAACCACCGCTGTCCTCCACTCCTCTCCCGGCTTGTCGTCGGAGTTGTCGTCGCCGACAACCACGAGTTCCATGCCGGTCGTAGCCCCCCACGCGCGCGCGGAAGAGCCACTCGGCTGAGAGCCCTCCGCTTCCGGCTGGGCCACCATATCCGGATGAGGACCCTCCGATCCGGCTGGCGCGGCCGGTTCAGCTCGAGGTGGCGGCGGAGGCGGTGCCTCGGAAGAAGGAGGGGCGTTGCCAGACGTGGTCGGAGCGCGGTGTGGCGACCCGGTCGGCGCTCGTGCCGGGCTCACAGCCCCAAAGGAGACCAGTGTGCTAAGAAGACAGAAGAGGAGAGGAAAGAAAGAAAAGCAAATAAGCCACAGGCAGAAAGGGAGAAAAAAGAAACAAGCAAAAGATGGTGAAAGAAAAAGGAGGAAGGACGTACCCCGACACAACCAGAGGCGGCCCCTTCTTCCGGCCAAGGCGGCTCGGCGGAAGGCGATGGTCCGGCTCCTCTTGGGGGCCGGTTCCTCCGTGGCAGGCCGGCTAGAGCTAGAACGGCTGGAGCCGCTCCCGCCAGCTTCGCCGTCCATCGTGGGGCGCTGCGCCGGATCAGAGGCCGGCGCGGCCTCCTCCTCCTCATCAACCTCCGCGTGGGGGTCAGCAGCCGATTCGTCGTTCCGGCTGGGGAAGGCATCCTCGTCCCCGTCCGACTCCTCGCCAGACCGCCGAGCACGCGTCTCGGGCAAGTCAGGCGTGAACGCCTCGAGGGGGGGCTCACCCTCCTCGTGAAGGATGCAAGGGAATATCTGCCGAATACAAGAGATTAGTCAGATAAAACAAGAAAGAAGGGAAAGAAATACGAAAGAAAACTCTGGCTAAAAGAACCTACCCAGGGCGTGCGGTTGTCCCGGTCATAGGGCGCCAGGATGAAGGTCCAGCCCTCCGGAAGCCGCTCCTTGGTGATCATCCACACCCACTCCTTCAGGTTGTGGTAGTAGGGATTGTGGCGCGACAGCCGGGTCAGGTCCAGCTGGCCGGAGTAGAAGCACATCTTGTGCGCTCGCTGCTGCAACGACATCATCAGCCAGGACATCCAGCTGAGAGTGACATCCAGGCCGGTCAGCCGGCAGTGGACAAGGGAGCACATGCATTTCAGCATCGCGTCTGACTCCACCTTGTCACCATAAATCTTCAAGTCCCAGTGCTGCCGGCTGGACTCGACATCCTGGAAGGCCGGAAAGTTGATCCGGTCCACGTTGGTCACGTTCTTGACGTAGAAGTACGACTGCTGCCATAGTCGTACCGTGTCATGCAGCCGGAACTTCGGGTAGCCGATCTGTGCATGGGAGTAGATGGAGGCGCCGCCGCAGGCGACTAGCGGCCCCTCCGTAAACTGCACCTACGGCCGGACTCGGAAGAGCCGACAGAAGAGCCCGAGATCCGGCTAGATCCCGAGATAGCTCTCGCAGAATGCCATGAAGTGCGCCAGCGTTCCGATTGCGTTGGCGCCGAGGTGGTGGAGGCGGAGGTCAAAGAAGGCCAAGAACGTGAGGAAGAAGGGGTGCACCGGCAACGTGAACCCGCGCCTCAGATGCGAGAGGAAGATGACCCGCTCTCCCTCCGCCGGGTGCGGCGACACCTCTCCCGCCGGTGCTAGCCGCACTGCTGCCTCCTCCTCCGGCGGAAGGACGAGGGTAGCACGATATTTTTGGATATGGTCCTCCGTGACGGAGGAGCCACACAAGGCTCCGCGTTCGGCGGCCATCTCCGGATGGCAAGGAGGCACGGCGGCGGAGGAGTGGCGGTGGCCCGTACCGACGACGACGACGAATGGGCGGCGCAGCAGGCTACAGCGACATCAAAGCGGAAGAGCGCAGAGGGCAGGACCAAGGAAGGGAAGAGGGCAACTGGAAGCGGGGGTGTGAAGGAAGGGAACTGCCTCCCCCGCGGTGTCCCTTTAAAGGGCCGGAAGAGGAACCGTCCACGGCGCCACGTGGCACTCATCCGGGTAACCCTCACCTCAACCGCCGCCCAGATCCCGTGTGCCGACGCGGAGTGCGCAGAAGATCCTAGAGCAGGAACCGAAGCGCCAAGCAGCAGTTCCCTGAGGCGACATGCGACAGCACGTTACGCTGCCCGCCGCAGAGCAATGATGGCGCGTGCGCGCGTGGTCGGCGTCAGCACTGACGTCACCGGTAGCGCAACCGCCAGGCTTAGCTGGACACAAATTCAAAACCAAGAGGGAGCGCGCGCACATTTCCCCTAAGGGAGGAATCCACACGCACTCGGGGGCTAGTGTCAGGGGGATGATCCCCAGATACCCCAACCGGACAAGAAGCTAGGCAGTCAAATCGCGTCCGGCTAACCAGATGCAGCCGGACAAGGCAAGTAAGGACGGCTATCGCATGGTAGCCGGATCGTCAAGAAGCAGCCGGCTACGGCGACGTAGCCGGAACCAATCAGGGAGACAGGACGACGTGTGTATCAGTGCACGGTATGCCCTGTACGATGACAAGACCAGCCACTACTCGGCCATACCGAAGACTTTGCGGGGATGACGCAGGAATAGTGGCCCGATGCTGACGACAGGCTCGCACGGCGTCCACTGTGCCTATGACAGCCATACCGCTCATACCCCGATGAGACATATCGTACCGGATATTGTAGATGACCAGTCGGCTGGGACCCGCTTGTTGGGCCTGCCAGTCGGACTGGCTAGTGAGACCGTTTCCTCTCTGCCTATATAAGGAGAGGCAAGGCCTCAGTAGCAAGGGTTGGTCTTAGTGCAGTTAAGGCAGTAGCTAGAGAATACGGCTCGAGGAGCACTTGTAGTTCGTATATCCCTCATAGTCAGATCCGGCAGGAGTAGGAGTTTTACCTCATCACGAGGGCTCCGAACTTGGGTACTTCCTGCGTCTAGCTACGCTTGCTTGTATCCAATCCCTCCTGCGGACACCGTCGATAGCTTCCCAGCTAGTCCACACACCTCTATCTAACCTTCTTAGGTACTGCCGTTCCCAATACAACGACAGCAAAGGAGATGCCGCAACTTGTCCAGGATTGGAACATGTCCTACGCGCAGACCGTGGCGCAGAATGCTCTCACCATGGTCATGAGCCATCATGGAAACATGGAAATATGGCAAGTGACCAGAGGGTACTGCAAGGTAGATGAAGACGGCCAGGAGCAGGACATCAAGGCCATCATGGACTCCTGTGCCGGATATGGGTGTCACGTGGCTGATTTGACCAGCTACGAAACTCCTTTCTTCACCCGCGTGGACACTTCGCCTCCGCCTCCAGAAGATTTAGCAGAAGTTTCCGATGATGATCGCACCATTTCGGATGTGGACATCTCGGAACGATATTAAGGCGGTGTATCCAGCGAGCCGACAGCTCCTTCCTCTCCTGCATCATAGATTACCAGAAATATTTATGTTATTCTAAAAAACATGATGGGCCTGTAAATATGCAGTACTATAACTTTACTAGTGCTAAACTTTTGATCTATTCAGCACTTTTGGCTTTAAACTTTTTCCGTGCCTGAAATGTTTACATAAGCACTTGTATTTTTTCGTCTATACTTATCGTTTATCTGGCTTTCCGCCTCATCCCTTTCGTGAGCCGGCTAAACCTTCAGCTCAGAAACATTGTCGAGCAACGGAGCTCAATTGCTAAACCAGTTTAAACTCGGAAACAAAGCCGGCTTCCAGTACCAATAATTCACTACTCGGAAAATGCTCATATCTAGCAATCAGACAAATAACCAAAGTAAAGACAAGAAACTTTAGAGTTATACCCGAGGGTAGCAGTTTTTAGAATCAGAAATCTAAACCAGAACGACCATGAGCATCAAGTACTTTCAAGCATTCTGGGATTTTCGACTATGACATGATCATTCAGAAATAAGATGGTAAAAACTTCTCAGAAAAACTTGAGGCAACCAAAACTTTTATTTCTCACAGAACATGTACATATATATGATTACAAAGATGCATAAACTAAGAATAAAAGGGACGTAGCTGAGGAATATTCCATGGTCTGTCTAACTCATCCGGATTTGTACTACCTCCAGCTCTCTTTCTCTTCTTAGTAGCAGGTATTTCTTTGACTCGCCTCATGTCAGTTAAGTAGTACGAACCATTGTGCAATACTCGACTGGCCCTTCCCATACTGGGGAAAGTTTGTGCTTTGTTTGTTGCACAAGCCGAAGAACCAAATCACCTTTATTGAAAGATCTGTTTCGGACTCTCTGGCTATGATACTTGCGTAGCTTCTACTAATAGGCTGTTGATCTCATTTAAGTAAAGACGCGAACTTCTTCGACTAAGTCGAGATTGTTTTGTCCAGAAATCTCGGCATCCTCTTCAATATACGTGGCCACTCTAGGAGAAGTATGAATTAAATCACTAGGAAGAACTGCTTCTGCGCCATAGACCAAGAAGAAAGGTGTGTATCCTGTTGACCTATTTGGAGTTGTTCGTAAACTCCATATTACAGAGGGTAATTCCTCTTCCCAAGCCCCCGCAACACGTCGTAGTGGTGCTTCGAGTCTCGGTTTTAGGCCTTGTAGGATTAAACCATTTGCTCTTTTGACTTGTTCGTTAGCCTATGGATGTGCGACTGATGCAATGTCAAGCCGGATATTTTGCTCGTTGCAGAATTCAGCCAATTCTCCCATAGAGAAGTTACTCCCGTTGTCCGTGATAATGCTATGTGGATAACCATACCGGTTTATAACATCCTCGACAAATCTTTTGGTTATTGCTCCATCACAACTTGTGACGGGTTTAGCCTCAATCCATTTGGTGAATTTATCCACCATCACTAAGAGGTGAGTAAATCCACTTGGAGCTCGTTTCAGTGGTCCTACCATATCGAGCTCCCAGACCGCAAAAGGCCATGTTATAGGTACTGTTCGCAGCTGATCAGCTGGAACATGAGCTTGTTTGGCGTACTTTTGGCAACTTTTGCACGTCTTGACTAATCGTTCGACATCTGCCTGAGCTGTAAGCCAGAAAAACCCATGTCTAAAAGCTTTGGCCACTAAACATTTGGCTGCAGCATGGTGACCACAGTCGCCTTCGTGGATTTCCCTTAAGATTTCCACTCCTTCTTCCGGAGATACGCAGCGCAGAAAAAACCCAGAAACACCCCGTTTATAGAGCTCACCTTTAACAATAGTATAGGATTTCGCTCATCGGATAATCTGCCGGCTCAGAACCTCGTGTTCGAGTAATTTGGCATCTACCAAATAATCTAGGTGGGGTTGAGTCTAGCTGGGAATTACAGCTAGAACTGCTATTAGAGGTGAGTCAGATTTGGTCGGATATTCCTCATCTACTCCCTTTATTGAGGGAACTTTGAGGTGCTCTAAAAAAGCGCCATCCGGGACTTCTTTCCGTGCAGAGCATATCCGAGATAGTGCATCTGCTTCCTCATTTTCCGCTCGAGGGATGTGTTGAACCTCAAACCCTCCGAACGATTTAGATAGATCATCCACCACAGCTTTATAAGCTGCCATGTGTTTATTTGCATTACAAATATCCGATACTTGTTGAGCAACAAGATCCGAATCTCTATAACACGTCAACCGTCGGATGCCAATATCCTTAGCAATCCGGATTCCATGCAGCAGTGCTTCATACTCGGCAATATTGTTTGTCGTTGTGAAGTGGATCTGCAACACGTATAGAAGTCTATCTCCTTGGGGTGATTTGAGCACCACGCCAGCCCCTGAGCCCCCTCGAGCCTTAGACCGATCAAAGTAGAGGGTCCAGTATTCCGACTCAGGGAGGGCCATGTTCTCCTTCGTCTCTGCCCAATCAACGACAAATTCAGCAATTATCTGGGATTTGATTGTTGTCCGAGGTTTATACTCAATATCAAAAGCTGAAAGCTCTATGCCCCATTTGGTGACGCGTCCTGTGGCGTCACTATTGTTGATTATATCTCTCATGGGAGTTGTGCTCACCACGGTAATTGGATGCTCCTGAAAATAGTGTCGTAACTTACGAGATGCTAGAAAAACACCGTAAGCCAACTTTTGATAGTGCGGGTACCGCTGTTTTGATTCTGTCAGGACCTCACTGATGAAGTAAGTCGGACGCTGCACCAGGTGTTCCTGATTTTCCTCTGGTCTCTCCACCACCATGACGATACTAACGACCTTATTTGTCGCAGCAAGATAGAGCAACATCGGTTCCTGTGGTTCCGGCGCAGCAAGGATAGGAGCAGATGAGAGTACTTTCTTCAGGTCTTGTAGTGCAGCTTCAGCTTCGTCAGTCCAAACAAAATCCTTGGTCTTTTTCAGGAGTTTGTATAATGGTGTGGCTCTTTCTCCAAGCCGGCTTACAAACTGACTGACTGCAGCAATGCAACTAGTTAGTCTTTGTACGTCCTTCAGGCAAGTTGGCCTGGAAATATTGAGTATAGCCTTGATTTTGTCCCGGCTCACCTCTATGCCTCTTTGAGACACGATGAAACCTAACAATTTCCTAGCTGGTATTCTGAAGAAACATTTCTTCGGGTTAAGCATGATGTTGTATTTTCGTAGATTGGCGAATGTTTCCTCCCAGTCGGAAATTAGCGTTTCCTTCTTTTTGGACATCACCGCTATATCATCCACGTATGCATGTACATTGCGTCCAAGTTGGTCATGGAGGCAACGCTGCATCGTGCGTTTGTACGTAGCTCCTGTGTTTTTCAGCCCAAAGGGCATTGAAACAAAATAGAAGGTTCCGAAAGGGGTTATGAATGAAGTTTTGACTTTGTCAGATTCCTTCATTCGAATTTGGTGATAACCGGAATATGCGTCGAGAAAGCAGAGGAGTTCCGAGCCTGCCGTATAATCGATAACTGGATCAATTCTAGGCAGAGCGAACGGATCTTTTGGGCAAGCCTTGTTCAAGACAGTATAATCAACACACATCCTTAAATCAGTGGTGTCCTTTTTAGGGACCATTACAGGATTGGCCGACCACTCAGTGTAGATGACCTCTTCTATGAATCCGGCTAACTCGAGCCGTGCTAGTTCCTTAGCTATTGCCTTATGCTTTTCATCGCCAAAATGTCGTAGGGACTGTTTGACGGGTTTAGCGTTCGGGTTTACATTTAGAGAGTGCTCAGCAAGTTCCCTAGGTACTCCGATCATGTCAGATGGTTGCCATGCGAAGATATCTTGATTTGCTTGGAGGAACTTGACGAGCGCGCTTTCCTATGCGCTACCTAGGCCTACGCCTATTTGGGTCACCTTGGAGGGATCATCATCCTTCAACGGCATCTTCTTCGTCTCTTCTGATGCCTTGAACTCCGGATTTGGCTTTGTCACCTCCTTCTTCGTTGCGGGCATCTCGGATGGATCTATGATCTTTTTGATCACCTGGTACTCCTAGGCGTGCAGCACGGCTTCGGCAAAGGCGGCATTTCCATCCTCGCACTCTCGCGCTTTCTTCGGGTCTCCCCTGATGGTGATCACGCCGTTGGGACTTGGAATTTTCATCATATTGTAAATGTAACACGGAGGAGCCATAAAAGCCCAGTAAGCCGAAGGTCCTAATATAACGTGGTATGCGCTTTTGAACGGGACCACTTCGAAGGAAAGTGCCTCTGTCCGATAGTTCTTTGGAGTTCGAAAGGTAACATCCAAAGTGATCTCTCCCAGGGAATTGGCTTGTCTTCCTAAGACAACCCCGTGAAAAATCACAGTGTTGTGATTCAACTAGGTCTCCGAGATCTTCATCCGGCACAGCGTTTCGACGTAGAGAATATTGATACTGCTACCACCGTCCATGAGGGTCTTGGAGAAACCATAACTGTCAATAAGTGGATTGAAGATTAAGGTGTATTTTCCTCGCCTATGTAGCTTAGGCAGATGATCAACGTGGTCAAATGTGATTGCCACTTCCGACCAGTCCAACAATTGGGGGACAGCCGGAACTGTTGTGTTGAGCTCGTGTAGAACTGCTTTTTTGACCTTTGCAGGTTGAGATCCGAGGAAGGTGACATAAGTGTCTTTCTTGGTCGGAAAATTTTTCTTCCCTTCCGGCTTGGGATTTGAAGCATCAGCTTCCTCCATGTCAGAATCTTCCTTGATCTCTTTGTCTTTTTTGGGATTCTTCTTTCCCTTCTTCCACTTAGCTTTGTAGCCCGCGGTGTCATCTCTTTTGATGTCGTCATTGAAATGACATTCGGTGTTGGTGTGGGACGAGCCCCCATTGGCGTCTAAGTGATGCACACATGGGTTATTGGCAATGTCGGCCCAAGATTAGGTTTTGCCTGGTTGCTGGTCTCGTCTTCCTTGGACCCTTGAAGTTCCACGCCCACGCTCGCGGCCTCCGCCGCGTCCTCCTCGTCCTCCAGACCCGAAAGTACTAGTGACCACTGCCGTTTCCGCGTTGGGTTTCTCTTTCGAGGTATTTTTGCGCTTCTAAGCTTATTGCTTTGCTTGTTTTTCCGACTAAGGCATAGCTAGGGCATGGAGCAATCCCTCTGCATCGTCGTCAGCATCTGCATAGTTGCTCGCTGTTTCTATCATCTCTCCCAAATCAGTGACTTTGTCACACTTCAAACAATGAAGCAATAGACCAATTGGGAGTCCTGCAATGAAGGCTTCAATTGCAGTTTGATCATTTACTCCTTCGCAGGAGTTCTTGGTGTCGATCCATCGTCTGAGGTAATCTCGGCAAGTTTCTCCGGCCTTTTGGGTGCAACACTATAGGTCTCCGACCGTACAAGGCCTCCGATATGTGCCTTCGAAATTCCGAAAGAACGCGCTTTGCATGTCATAGCAGTTATGGATGGTGTTCCCTAGAAGTTCATTGAGCCATGATCGTGCCGTCTTCCGCAACATAAGTGGGAGATATCGGGTTGCGACCAGGCTGTTTCCGCCTTTGGGGATGCAGCAAGCTGGGAAAAAATCCCGTAGCCAGGTATCTGGCCGAGCAATGCCGTCGTAGGCTTGGATATGCCTTGAGATAGCAAATCCTTTCGGGAATCTTGTAGCTCTGATGCGTGGTCCGAAGCACTTTGGGCCAACGTAGATATCATCGTTTTCGTAGCGCCGCGCCTCTATGTTGGAATTGATCATGTGCCTTGCGTCGTTCGGGGATAGAGATCATCCCGAATGTTGGCTGTGGTTGCGGTGCCTTGGAGCCAGACTTCGGCTTCTGCCACCACCTCCTCCGCCACGTCGTCCTTCTTGAGAGCCGTTGTGGTGACTACTTGGTGGAGAGGGTGGGGCAGCTGGATTATTTCTGGCTGTTCACCGGCCTCCGTCCGGAGCGTCATTATTCTGGTTTTGGGGAGGGTCTTCTCTACGACGAGCCCCCTAGCGGCTTGTCCCGGCATGGTTTCCGTCGTTCCTTCGTCTGTCATTCCCACTATGATGAGGCTCAGCCGGACGGCTTGTATGTCTAGGAGGTGGCATTTTCTGACGATCCTCCTCCCGACGTTTCTCTTTATCTTCTCCCCTTCGATCGTTCCACTCTCGTCAGGGAGGGTTCCTCAGATACAGTGCAGCAATAGCATCTTGCTCGGCCGCTGGAGCGACGTTGCTCCAGTCATGCGCAGTTCTGCGGTGCTATCCTGACGATCCGGTTCTCGAATAATTGTCTTCCCGGTGTTCGGGCGATGCTGCTGCTCCGGAACGCGATGGGGTCTTACGTCAGCCCATGCCGGATCTGTGCGACATTGGTCGGAATCCGAGACCAGTTTTTGACTTCCCGACATAGCGACCTTTTGCTGTTCTAGTCCCTTGTTGAGTAGTTTGATTCCCAACAGGATTTCCTCCGGTCATGGATTAGCCGATAGAATTTCTCGGGCTGCCATGGTATTCTGTACTGGGGTTGGATATATCCAATCTCGTTTACTATCTTTCCGAGGCTTCCCCATCTCATCTCCGAAAAGGACGGCGTGGATCTGCGGGAATTGGTTGTCATTGGTGTGACGCTTCCTTGACTTCTGGTATTGCCTTGAGTTGTACTTCCTCGCAGATGCTATGTGTTTCTTTTCCTCCTCAATGTTTTTGGCTTTCATCGAGGAGTACTTGACGACGCACTTCTAGGGCCTGCGCCCTCTCATCTAGTTCTTCAGCAGTAAGTTCTGCAGCTGTAGGGATAGGTGTGGTTAATGCAACATCGATGAGTTTACGTGCACCTTCAGTGATCACATGTCCATCCACCGATTCTTCTTTTTTCGGCTCGTTTGGGATAAGTTCTCCATCCGAGTCTTCCTCATATTCCTCGGCAATCACCTCCTCTATGAGAGGGTCTTTTGTCGGGGTCTTGTTCTTCTTATTCTTCTTCTTTGACTTCTTGGCAGTGCCGGTAGCAAAGACGGCTTTGGGTCCCTTTCCCGGAGTCAAGCTCTGATCGATACTTTCGGACATCTAGACCTCGGGATTATCTCCGACTTCCATGTCATCCTGCGCTTTGGGAAAGTGTTCCCCAGATCCTTCATCCATGGCTTCTCCTTCTTCTGTAGCTTTGGAGTTATACTCCTCTTCATATTCCGCGGAGAACTTTTGGAAATCCGCTGACGTCATCGATTCATCCGAGGATGCGGGTACGTCAGTGTTTGTTCCAATTGCCTCTAGCACAGAGTCGGTGTTTTCTCCATCATCAGCAGAGCCGGATCCGGATCCCACATATCCGACGAAGTGCGACGGGTGCTTCCTAAGGTACCTTAGGAAAGGCATGTCTGTCCCGGCGTGATCAGAGCCGGAATCAGTGTCGTTGATGAGGTCCTCCTGGTTTTCGACTTCGACGGGTGGGTCGATCTGGGATCCAGCTTCTCCAAGGAGATCCACTCCAGATTCGACTTGGACCGCTAGGTCTTCTTTAGGCTCGGATTTATCCACTATCTCCGCCATTGATGCGGGCTAGGTGGGATTAGGGTTTTCTGAGATCCGGAACTCTGCCGCTTCGGCGGACAAAGGGGACCCAGAAGATTCTTCTGCCTCTATCATCACCGCTAGGGTGGGTGGGGCAGGCTTAGTGAAACCGATGTAAACATCGATCTCGCCAAAGGACATGATTGTGTAGGCAGTCACGACCTCCCTAGCTGGAATCCAAGTCTCGTCGAGAACGATGAGAGGGACGTCGCTGGCGTAGAGGATCCGACCGACGGCGATAGTCTCGCCGATTCCGAGTCTTGTAGATTCTACTTGAAACGCAGATCCGAAGCTCACTTGCCCCACGGTGGGCGCCAACTATCATCGGATTGATGACAAGTACGCCATGAGGGGGTGCTCGAGGCATGCGGAAGAGAGGGGTGTGAGATGTACGGTGTTCCGGGACATTAAGCACACAAGTTTACCCAGGTTCGAATCCGCCGGCTTTGAGCACACAAGTTTACCCATCTCACTGGGAAATACGGAGTTCTCCAGTCCGCACTGGCTTCCAGATCTCAAGATCCCAGCCCCCTCTACAGTCCCAATCCCTAGGCAAAATATGTGTGAATGCATAAGTTAGGAATGGACTACAGATTGGACAGATTCCTCTCAGAATAGCCTCTTCTTTTGTCATTTGTTGTGTGTCCACTACAAATTGCATTTTTGATATTCTCCCCCACCGTTTGTTTACATGTACTCTCACGAGCCTTCCTGGTACATCTTTTTTCATTAAAAATTAAGGCATGAACTACCCTCCTGTTGTGGTTTTAAAAAATAATGTATGTAATTCTAGATGATACAAGAATTGCTCTTTTTCATACAGTAGCGTTTCAGATCAGACCCAGATCAACTAATTGCACACACTTGGTTTTTTTTCTCACTGTCTCGTCATTATTTCCTCAATGGTTCCATTTCTACAACTTCTTTGATTGCTGATGGGTCTATATCATTATTATGTGCAACTTTGTTTTAGAAATAAGCATCCATATTTTTATTGTTATTTCATGGTTAAATGTGTTCTCGGTGTATTATCACCGATCATGACTATGTAACTATTCTTAAATCAGTATATGGTGTCCGAAATGCCTTTGATATGATACTATGTAGAAGATAATGGATTTATTGTCAGTGCAATTTCGGTAGTTACTAGTTAGCCAGAAAAATTTCATAATTTGATTGCCATTCCAGTCTGGGATAAGGACTCTCATCTAATCACTTTCCTATGAATTTAAAGATTAGTCACGGTAAATTTCCTCATGTCCGTGTGTATGTCTACAATATTAAGATCTATTTTCAATCATGACATTTGTAAAAAAAGACCATCACTTATCTAATTTCCTGAGTTTCCTGCCTTTAGACAACTATATCACTATAGGAGAATAGCATTGAAATATATCATTACTGCTATTCACATTCATGCCATTGTAAGACTTATTTGGCGCTGATACTTCTTACATCCATGTTATTGCAGATGGCCATGGAAATTTGGAAGTTTAACCTTTACTATAAGGATGAGGATCAACAACATAAAGTTCTAGAAGCATCACTGGACAGGACCGATGTCTCCTATTATGACTTGGTCAGAATGATTGAAGGTGTTGGCTTCAAGGCGATTGATTTCCTGTACTATAGGAAAAAATACCCGCGTGGCAAAGGCCATCTAGTTCACATCGATAATGATTCTCATGTGAGGAAAATGATATCCGAGTACAACAATGAGAAGAAGGTACAACTGTATGTCTATAAGGAGAGGGTCAACATTGATGTTGCTCCATCAGACACTCAACGTGAGTATGATGGACCCATTACAAGCTTAGAGGAGGAGAATGCCATTCTAGAAGAAGTACAAACTAGGCCAAAGAAGTCACAAAGTAATTTCAACTTTAAGCTCAAAACCTACTTCGTTTCTGTAGAAAAATATAGTTTAGAAATTATTGTTTAGGCTACCTAATCAGATCATTTTGTGGCTATTCCTGTAATTAATGGAAAAGGGATGTTTGAATTGATTGCAGGAATGGTGCGTAGATCAAAAAGATTGAATGTGGTTCAAAGTTGCGCTCAGTATGCATGTGGAGATAATGGCAATGAAGATTGTGATAATAGTGAGTAATATGTACCAACGCATGAGCCAATGCTCGAGACGCAAGAATTGGAAGATAATGAAGGTCATGTTGATCACCAAGATGACCGCAACAATATGCCTGGTATGATACTAACTAAAAAGGATCAATACTTGGTTAATATAATTTATGGATCCTTAAGTTAGTTAGTATTGATGTAAACAATTTTGCAGCTGATGATAATGTTGTGCACAAGCGTGAAACAACATCCCAGCCAGCTGTTTAGAATATGCCAGATGGAGCACGCATACTTGTACAATGTAATGATCTTGGACAACCTATTGGGGCCGAAGGTGGAGTCTTGGGAAAGTTTCTTGGTACAATAGCTAGACTCAGGGGCTATTGTCCACTTGACCAAAAGGATTGGCGTAATATCATGAAGTATGGTGGAGCTGACACAATACTTCTGTGCGTACAGGTATTCTAGTGTAACTTGAGAAGGAAAAAAGAGTTATATTAGCTACCATATTATTTTACCTTCTTACATCTGTGCTTTGTTATAACTACAATGGAGACCTAGCTAATTACATTTATTCATTATTTCTTAAAATTCAGTCAAAGTTCCTATACCCTTCTAAATATGATAAGTGGATACTAAAAACTATTGGACGAGATTGGAGAAGATTCAAGGCTGCTTTGAAGAAAGATTTCTTTAATGCAAAGAAAAAAAGAAAAGCATTGTACAAGCTCTGTCCAGAATATGTGGACATCGACCAATGGTGTGAACTTGTCAAGTATTGGAAGTCCAAAGAAGGCAGCGTACGGTTTTTATCATTTTTAGTAGACTATGTGTGTTCATATTAAGTAGTGCACTGACATTATGTTTTTATTATAACAGGCAGTGAGTGAGAAGAACAAAGTTAGCCGTGCATTGGTGAAGACATCTCATATAGCCGGGACGAAGAGTTATGCACGTTGGGCCGAGGACATTGTGAGTAATCTATTTTTCCAACTCATATAGCTAGGACAAAGCCTTGCTGATTACATCTAAGGGAGACTGCTTGGTAGTTAAAATGGATAGTGTTGTTGGAGTCTTTTAGTATAAATGATTTATATATGAACATCTCATATTGGTCATTCTTCTCAACTGATCAATATGAACAGTCTGTATTCCATCTTTTTAACAATATAACAGTTTTTCCTAGTTTTCTTTATATATTTTTGTACTTACTGTTTTGCAGCGACAGGAAGACCCTGAAAAGAAACAGCCACATAGAGCGAAGGTTTATTTAGCGACTCATAGAAAAAAGGATAAAGATAAAAACAAGCACGTGGTAGGGTATAGAAGTTCAATTATTTTACAACGTCAATTTAACATTGAATCAAAAAACTAGAATATCTCGTTATTCTTCTCTTACAGGCTGATTTGGAAGAGTTCGTAAAGCTAATAGATGAACAACCAAAGTTGGCACAAAATGACCGTGTAAAAGTTGCATGGAAAGGCGATGCCTTGCATACAGTTTGGGGGATGAAAAGCTTGGACAAGTGCATGGCATGGGTTTGCTTCCTGTGCCTAACCAAGTTTATGGTCGGGTACCATATTATCTCAAGAACGTCAACATGACTACAACAAATGGTTAAGCACATGAGTAAGAGACTGATGTTAGGGAGGAAATGGCAAAGCTCATGCGGCGTATAGAAGAGCAAGACCGACGTATAGAAGAGAAAGACCAAATTATTGAAGGATTTAGATACAAGGATGAAGTTTGTGGCCTTAATTAAATTGCAATGATAATTTTATTTCCTAACACTAGAAAACATAAATATTGTACTGACACCTTTTTCCTGTAGGAAAATTTCCATACTAGAGGTAATGGCGAATCCCCACCTGAAGTACCACAAAATAAAAGAAAGGTATTTATCAAAATACTTGACTCCATTTATTTTTTTGAATTCTCTTTCTCAAGATAACATTTTGTAGAGAGTTCATGCTAGCGGGCCTGATCAAGTACGCTCAGTGACCAGACCAAGTGATGTGATAATGGTAAATCTAATTATTACCACACTGTTTATGTCATAGTTACTAATCATCGTGAATATAAAATATAGAACAACGATCTCTTGCATCAACATGGCATGCCTCAAGATAATGACATGTTTAATTCAAGCAAACCTGTTAGAGACTTGTTGTTACTCATGTTATAAGAAGACTATATACAACTTCCTAATTAACTCCATTGTTGTATAGAAGCATCATCCTGAATACGAGGGTAACCATGATTTCTCATAGAAAGGACAATCATCACCAACACCTCCTATTTCTGATGGAGGAGAGGTACTGGTAATCTATTTGGTTACTTGCTGATAATTCTGCTTGGTTTTCTAATGAGAAATGATGATATCCAATATTTGTGGAATAAAACTGCATTATGAACTTCAGTTAATCTTTTCTACTTTGTTTCTCCACAGATGAGAAAGAGTGGAGGGAACATGGATGAAAATTCCAGAAGATTACACAAAAAAACAAGACTATGAGTCATATGTCCTCAAAGCAGCGGCATGGTCCTTCGTTGGAGGAGAAGAACATAGTATGTTCATGTTGGATCTATGTTCATCAGATTATTTGTATTTTCTTATTATAATGGTGGCTTTATTCCAAATGTAGATTGGTGCAACAGTAATTTTGAAGTCCTCAACCTATCCAAACAAAAGACGTGTGGCATATGCCACTATTTTGGGTAGTAATTCAAAAATATTGGTTGGTGGTATTGAATTAGGCCGCCAATTTACACAAGTTCAAGTCAATGAACCAATTGAGGATGATGAAAGCTTGGTGAGGGAAAGGGAAAATTGTATGACAATTGGTGATGCTTTTTCTTCTGGGGTACCAATTGCTTGGCCATCAGCATGTGTACGTTGTTGCTTGAGTTTTGGTAATTTTAATTTTTGGATCAATTTAACTTCATACATAATTCTAATTTTCTTTGCAGATTGAGAAGATCAATGGATAAGAGTTAATTTTGATGCTTGGTCTACTGATGTTATGACGATACAAAATCTGGAAGATTGGTGCAAGAGAGAGCAAGGGAACATGCTAGCGACCATGACTGGTGTCGATTATATGAAATATTTCACATCCTGTAGTTTACATTAGTGTGTTCAGAAATGTAATATTTTGCTTCAATATCTACTTTATGTTCATTGTTGCAAATGCTGCTGAGTGACAGGAAACACGTTGGTATTTATATATCATTAATACAGTTAATATGCACGTGGTGATCATTCTATCTATGATCCTTTTGTTATTTTACAATATGGCATATGCTTCCCATTTTCATTATGTACAAGTACAGAAAACAATTTATTAATAATACATGAAATAAAGCTATTCTAAATCAGCACTATTTTGAAGAAAATTAGTGCATATTAATCATGGTTACTAACCGTGAGGTGTTACTAGAACTAGATAAACCTGTTGCTAGGTTAGCACCAATCACCAAAAGCTATGTTACAATATATAGAAAAACATGTTACTAGCAATCAAGATGACGTTACAAATAGTGTTACCGGGGCCTATAGGGCTCACTTCCAATATTGAATAATTGTGTTACGGTATTTGATAAATTGTGTTAACAACTATGTTGCTATAGCGAGAAAAACATGTTACAAAACGTGTTCCTATAGTCCAAAAAAGATGTTACTAGGACACGCGGTAACACATATGGCTTGTGTTGCTAAAATACACTTGTAACACGTTTATGTGCATATAGGAACAATTCTTATGTGCTACAACGGACACCACCTAGTAACACGACATATAAGAACACATAAAAAAGGTGTTACTAGGAGCGCTAGTAACACCTTTTTGAAGCTATAGTAGCACATGAGCGTGATACTAAATCTCTGTCGTGACGTAGTGCTACTCCTGCTAGCAATCCAGTAATACGGCAAAGCCGGAATATGGGTTACAAGGGTTCGCCTGTGCGAGTTGAGATTGTAGACTATTGAGGGTTTAGAGTGTTGCCCTAGAGGCTCTCCCTAGGACGGCTTATATAGATATCTGGCCTAGGGTTTACAGGAGAGATCTATCCGGCTACGACTAAGAGTCGATTATAGAGTACATCTTGAACTACAAGTAACATTATGGGCCTAAGTCGGTAAGTCTTCTGGGCCTTCCCGTAGCCGGATGGGACTCCGTCTTTTCTCCCTGACTGGGCCGCCCGTGAAGCAAATCTCTAACCCAAAGTGGGCCACCCTGGTCAGTGAGGAACTGTGAGGATACCCGGAAAGTATATCCCTAACACAATCATCCTATTCCTAGAACCACGAGAGCCGTGTGTACATCAGCCCACAGTTTTCAGATGTGAAGCGATATGGGACTCACATGATGGTTTTGAACCAGTGGTGGAACAGTTGTGGAAGGAAGAACCTAGCTCATCGTTGCATGAACTTGAGGGGAAGTTGAAGGGCCTCTCAACCCCCCTCGCCTTGTGGGGACGTGAGACCTTTGTGCATGTACGGCGAGAACTGAAGTATTTGAAGGAGGAGCTCTCCCGTCTTTGCTCTATACCTGACAGAGTAGGCCTTGACCACCGAGAGCTCAAGATTGTGGAGTGTGTGGTGGAATTGCAACACCGTGAGGAGACGATGTGCCGACAGAGGTTGCCTATACATTGGTTAGCGGAGGGGGTCGCAATACAAAAAATTCCATCTCCGTGCAAACAAAAGGAAGAAGAGGAATCGGATATGCTGCTTATGTCGTTCGGATGACTCTTATACTGAGGACAGTACGGAGCTGCATGGCATGGCACGGGAGTTTTATAGCACGGGAAACTACCGATGGTATGGACGAGGTCTTGAGATTGGTTCCAGTTTCTGTAACCCAGGAGATGAATGAGATGATGATCGAGCCGATCGTGGATCGTGAAGTGAAGGATGCCCTCTTCTAGATGTATCCCCTCAAGGCTCTCGGTCCGGATGGATTTCCCGCCCAGTTTTTTTAGAAGCATTGGGATCTTTGTAGTGCTGATGTGACTCGGGCGGTGCTACGGATTTTACGTGGGGAAGATGATGCACCCCATCCTACGGACGTCCCTACATCTTCACCTCCAAGTCCCCCAAGTGGACCCATGACTCGTGCACGAGCTAAACTCCTACAAATTAAGGTTAACTCACTCCTCTCCTCATGCCAATTTGATAATCCTTGGATGGTGTGCTAATTCATGCAACTACTCTATGCATCATCAGGTATGAAGCCCCAACACATCACCAAGCACCCAAGGATGGAGAACAAGAAGCAGGGCATGAAGAAGAAGCTACTAGAGCTCCTCACATCGGAGTCTCCGGACTACTGCACCGGAGTCTCTGGCCCACCTCCGGCCGGCCCCCAGATTGAGCTCGAGGACATTCTGTATGCCCCTCCGGAGACGGCCTGGAGTCCGACCGTAATCTCTGGCCCATACCTGAGTCTTCGGACCACCAAACCGGAGTCTCTAGATCGTGCGTTAGCAGGCATGTAAAAGCCTTTGGGCCTTCAGCCTATGTACCCCTTAGTCCGTCCAGAACTTACCTTTTATCCCCAAACTACCCCTGCCTTAATGGCCAACCTTTATATAGTCCCCCGCATCTATTGTAAAACCTTGGCTTGATATTTAGAATTAGTGGAAACCCCTTATGGATTTATCTAATTCTTGCCTCATGCTCCTTTGATAGAGGAGCACTAAATATCACAAACCTCGTGGGAGTTTCCATTGTGCCTCCGCATTGTACAAGGACTTGGCAAAGGAGATCCATTGCCAAGACATCAAGATCTCACCGATACTCCCTTCTCGCCATGTCGGTTCGAGAGAGAGATCCCCGACCGACGCTGATCCTAGGGATTGCGCCGGACCGATAGCCGCCTGAGTGAGCAATTGGCTTGTATCATGTCTTCGTGGTGTGTGTGTTCATCGTGTTCATCGTGCGTGAGTTCGCGGTTTTCTCTCTCTCTTCCTCATCCCCACACTCACTCCGCCTCGATTTTAGGGGATTCGTGAAAGATCGGCCATCCCTGAGGTTGCTCCTCAACATATTGGTATCAAGAGCTTCGTTGGTCATGAATTCCCCCACAAAATTTTCTTCTATCCACCAAAAATCCGAAAATCCCCAAAAAGTGCCCCAAATTTGCCATTGGATCGATCTCTTGAGTTGGAGGGTTATTTGTGGTTTTGATCCGATCAAATCTTGTCTAAGGTATTAGTCTAGCTTTATCCTGCATTTTCCCAGCCCAATTTGGCCATTTTTTTGCGGATTTGAGGACACAAGGCATGGATTTCCGCTCAAGAACACAAGAAGTTTGCGATCTGCCTTCAGACCGGAGTTTCCGGACTGGAGACCGGAGTCTCCGGACTACACCAGAGTTTTTGGCCTAACTACACGGATTCTCCGGCCTGGACCGGAGTTTCCGGCCCGAGACCCCGGAGTCTCCGACCCTGACACCTGATTTTGACAGTTTTTCCTCTTATTGTGCATTGGCTAATTTTCCTCTTGTTTGTTTGTGTCCCCTGTGCGTGTCGTCAACAAAGAACAAGCTTCCACACCAATAACTTCCGCGCTCATCGACACCACGGCACCAAACATCATCCCGCACCACCGACCGCAAGTCATCATCACCAAGAAGGTATAACTTGCGTCACCTTGTTAACCCTATCTTTCTTTGTGTGTACATATAGCACAAGAGTGGCTCATCTTGTGTTTGCTTGAGCATTGTGCATTTGTCCTTGGATAGTGAGAGTGCAAAAGCAATAGCAAGACTGAGTTGGTAGCATCAAGGCTGAGCAAAAAAAAGAGAAAAGATACAAAAGAAAAAGAAAGAAAAAGATACAAAGAAAAAAAATAGTCTCCCATAGCCAAAGAGAGTCTCAAAGCTTGTAAGCAATAGAGAAAGAAAGAGAGCCCAAGGCAAGTGCACAAATTTGTTGCTCATTTTTTTCCTCTCTGCAAACGAGCCACTGTCTCTCTTTGCATTGGCATGATACCGAGTGTAGTCTTCATTAGGACAATTTGTTTGCTCATTTTTATAGTCGTGTCAATCCCAACAATCTCCACGTGTGTGTATATAGTCCTAGGTTCCCATCACCCCTTTTGAGTTGTTGACCTTTTGCCTTTGACTTGAATTTTGTTGGATTTTACCCACTTTTGACTATCCGTTTTCTTTTGGTTGGTTCTTTGGCATTCCGCAATCCTAACCTACGACCAATAAGCTTTTGAGAGTTAGTTCTTTCTTTAGTGTGAGGTTTCTTTGCGATTGCACTTTGCAAGCTAATACTCTCACTTGTGGTTTCTAGTTTAGTGCAATTCCCAAGGTGAGGTTGAAGGTTCCCCCACCACATATTGCTCTCCATATACAATCCTTTGCGTGTCTTGCATGATGGATAGGCATGGTGAGTCGAGCCAACCAACTTCTCAAGAAGAAGAACAAGGACCATACATGACACGTGCAAGCCCCTACATCATTCCCCATTAGTTCTGTGAACATTCCGAGGCGCTTGAGTGTTGACAAGATGAACAATTCGGCAAGACCCAAGCCGTGTTCAAGAACATCGACAACCGCTTCGATGGCCTTGAAAGACAAATGCATGCAATGCAACAGAATTTTGGATATCAAAGTGAAATTCTCCAACACGTCGTCGACAAGTCAAATAACAAGCTTCACCTACTCATCAACGGAATGACAAGCAACGCAAGACCACTCCCTCACGCATCAAGCTTCTCAAGCTCGTCGTGTCACGATTATCTTCTTCGTCAAGATCATCGTGCAAGTGCTCCAAGACGCAATGACGCCCCCGTGGGTGAAGATGGAAGTTCTTCGAACTATGTACCTTCTCCACGGCACGCTGCAACGTCAAGCTATGATGGTGATTTATCTTCAAGGCCACAAGCAAGACAAGAAGGACACCGTCATCATGCAAGGGAACTAGTGATCCAACAAGCACAACAACATGACGAATTGCGAGTGGAACCTCGAGTCCAACCTCAACTACATCACCATCATCAACGTAATGTTCTTGCAACTACAAGTGATGATTCCAATTTGGAGGATCAAGCTCGCCGTCGTCATGAAACTCTCCAAGATCCTCATCTTCGTCATTGCCGTCATGAACGTCCACACCGACACCATGGTCACCATGAAGAACCTCCTCTACAACACCAAGACTTGGAGCGTCAAGTGGTACATGTTGAGCGACGCCCTATCGTGGTGGTGGCACGGTAGATGCCATGTATAGGCTAAAGGTAGGGCCAATGAGCACTAGAGGTATCCAGGGAGGGATAGTGTGGTGATTCCACACACAGATGTTTGTATTTATGTCTTATCGTTGGGGGATTACAAGGGCTCCTTGAGTTGTTCGCGGGAAGGAGACTACTACTCTTACTACCCACAGCTACCTCTCTAGGGTTTTCCCTTAGTAAAAATGGCCTACCCTCTCTATGGAGATCCTGCCCCTCCTTATATAGGGGGAGCTAGGTTACAAGTTAGGGCATATGTGGAAGGCATATTCTCCGAATATGCCTCTCCCAAAATAGCAAAGTGGTGCTCCTATTTTCTCTGTCTAAGCTAATCTGGACTCAGGGCATAAGCCTCACTGAACCAATCTGCAGCGCGTCGTCATCCGACATAGCCAACGTCACCCGACATGGGCAACGTCACCTTTGTTGGCCCGTGCTCGCTGGTCCATCCCTCTGTCCGCTTCGCTCACGCTACAGTGGCGAGAGAAAACCTTTGACCAAGAAGATTCCTTCCTTCCCTCATAAGCCAAGTGGTAACCCGGCTCAGGCCTGGTTAACTCGGCCCCGTGGGTACCTGCAAACAAATTACAAATAGCTACCCAACATACGTTATAAGTCAGACGGTACAGTGTTAGACGAACATCCTTCAGGCCGGGTTAACCCGGAAGTCGGCCTGCCTTGAGGTGACTCGGCCAGGTTACGCTTTCAGCTTGTTGTACCTCGGCTAACAAGGCCTTTATACCCCGGTGTGCCCCTACCCGGGTGTATCCCCCCAACATTAGTCCCCGAAGCTGGTGTAGTCTTGGAACCTTCAGATGATAAGGCCACAGCAGGTTCAACCTACCAGGTTCTTTGCTCTTCCTACCGAGTCACCCTGTAACTCGACCCTTCTTATTTTTATGACTTGGCATTCCCTTGGCTCATTCCGAGATACTCCTCGCGGGCCGGGTTACCTTCTATTTGTCCAGGTTATCCTTACTTCTCGTGTATGCTTTTGATTGGCTGAGCCAATGGATACACGGCCACACCATGTGGCTTCACTGCGCCGCTGGATCCCACTACCCACTTAGGGTCATGGTTAAATAGGGAGTGAGGTACGCCCCTTGGTCATTTCCCCCACCCTCGCATGCATCAACTCTTCTTCTTCCTCATCTACGCATGAGCATCGCCGCTGCCACCACTTCTTTGCTCAGGCACCACGCTGCCACCGTTGCGCTTTGTCGCTGTGCTTTTCCGTCATAGTAGCGCCACCGCTTTTACATAGCCACGTCGCCACGAGGCCTTGATAGTCTCGATCTCTGTCCCCATTACCAATTGGGTCTACAAGGGCCGAGACTTGGAGATGGCAGAGGAGGAGTCGGTCATTGTTGAAGAGCACGAGGAGGGCGGCGAGGCCCTAGAGCGAGGAGCTTGGGCCGGTTCCTAGGTCTGCTAGGATGATATAGAGTGGCTATACCAGACCCACCGTATTCCCGCCGGAGTCACTTGTCGTCTCCCCTGCCAGGATATTACTCCCTCGCCCAATCCGAGTGAGTTCATAGTGTTCCTCTCGCACTTCCAGTGCGGCTTTGGCCTTCCCGTTAGTGACTTCTTACATGAATTTATCAACACCTTCGAGCTCCAACCTCATCATCTGCCGGCTAATGCCATTACCTCCCTTTCTTCTTTTGCTTTTGGGGCCGAGGGTTACCTCGGCCTCTGGCCCAATGTCCACGTTTGGTACAAATTCTTCTCTTTCAGAGCAAACATTGTCCCTAATAAGGAGACTACCCCCACTGACAAATCCTTGACTCAGTGCGGGGTGGCTTCTATTTCTCCTCGAAAAAACTATGTTTTCCCCCCGGGTTACTGGCCTCGAGTCCTGCAAAGGCTGGGCCCGAACTTTCTTCTATGTGAGGAACAACAACGCCGAGGAGGACCTGATTCGGCTCCATCCTTACCAGATTTGTGTCCTGGACCAAACTCTATGGGGCCGGATTCCAAGGCGATCCGCTGCCTTGGCGATTCAGGTGGAAAAACGGATCAAGGAATTGGTCATCCTGAAGTTGTGTGGTGAAGATATCATGATCACCTTCATCCACAGCCGGATCTCCCCTCTGCAAAAGCACACGCACAAGCTCTGCCATATGAGTGGGCATCTTGACCCCAACTGGACTTCAAATCTATCTTCAGGGTAGACAAGGACTTCAACAAGGATTGGGAGTTGGGATTCGAGCACTTCTGCCGGGATAGGCTGCCTCACGGGGTATGTTTCCTTACTTGACCCTTTGTCCAAGTTATACGGTATGTCGAATTGTATCCCTTACTTGACCTAATGCAATTTTGTTTTCAGTTGTTTACTCAGCAGACAGTTGAAGATGGCCACGAGCCGTCCCTTAAGTGGGGGAAGGATCGCGAAGCCTCAGACAAGGTGGAGCCGGAACCTAAGGTGTTCTTGCCCACTCTAGATGCAACCTCCAGACGAGCCCCTGGTAAGACCTCTAGTTTAAGGGATTGGATGGATGACGATAAAGACTCGTATATTGAGATTCCGGAGGTAGTCGATCATGTTCCTATCTCATATGCCTTCCCCATTGATTCGGCTTCAGCTAACTCGGCCGGTCAGGTCCACAAGGATCCTCCTCTTGCCATGGGTGACCCGGTTCCTGCCTCCTCCAAGAAACGCGTGGCAACCTCGGTTGCTTCTTTTGAACCGCCTCCGACTAAGAAGAGGTAGAAGAAATCCAGCGTCAAGGGTGCTAGAAAACCCGTGCCCAAGGCCACGGTCCGACGAGCCCCGAAGCCCAGGGATCCACCTACTTCCTCTGAGTAAGCCTCTTTTCTATCTTTGCTCATCCTCTAAACTGTCTTGCTTTATCTTCATGTATTTCTTATTTCTTTCTTTCTCTGTTCTTAACTTGTTGTTTTGTTCTTTATCTGACCCGGCAGGTCCGCTAGGGAGACCCCCCAGAGCAGCTCAAGTATTGCCTCGCCCATCCGAAGTGCCCCATATCCCCTCTCACAATGATGATGCACGCCCCCTGAGCCCTATTCTGGAGAGCTCAGCGGCCGCTCCGAATCTTAGCCCACCGCATCAAGAAGAGGGCAATGTCAACACGGAGGGAGATGGTTCTACTAAGGATACAGCTATGCTAAATCACCCCAGCTCTTCTTTGGCTCAGCCGCAACCAGTTATTACTAAGGTGTCGGTAACTCCGGCACCGACCCAGGTTTCTCCTTCACCAGCTCCAACATCAGCACCAGCACCAGCACCAAGTTCTGCACCAACTCCTCCTGCCTTGTCCGAGTCTTCCAAGACTCAGCGAGAAGACCAAGCTCAGCCCAGCCCCAAGGCCAAAGCCCCTGTGCCAACACCTTCTGCCAAGGATATCTTCCAGCAAAAGCTTCAGGCTAAACCCGAGACCAAAGCCAAAAAGGTTACTGATGTCTCCAAGGGCCAACAAGTTGCTGAGGCTACCAAAACCCCTAAGGGATCAACAACTAAATCTGGACAATGTACATTTGTGTCCATGATGAAAAAGGGGAGTGTCACCTCCGGCTCTGCTGCTTCCGGGTCTGCTGGTAATAAGCAGCTTACTTTACATACTAGCCCGGCTGCAGCACAAATTGCAAGGAAAGGGGATCATGTCAAGGGCTTGGTGGCGACTCAGACGCTCAGCGGGGAAAACTATGGTCCGGTGCTAATTGAATATGTCAACAATTGGAATGATGCCGAGTTCATCAACCTCAACGATGAAAGCTCGGAGAAGTTCGGTCCCGCCGAGTTCAGCACCCAAATGAACACAGCTTCTAAGGCCATCACACTTGTAGGCCGAATGATGGAGGTAAACCTCTTCATCATGCCCTTACACATGCGCAAGTAATTGTAGATATATACCTCCAGTCATCGAGCCTCTGGTGGAGTAGCGCATTACTCGGTCTGATGCTCCAATCCAAAGTACTCCTGGTTGCTTTAAATTCCTTAGTAGTTTCAAATATCCACTCACCTAGAGCCGGGTTAAGTTCCACTTGGCCCAGATCTTGATTAAATTCAAATATTCACTCACCTAGAGTCAAGTTAAGTTCCACTTGGCCCGGGTCTTGAGTAGGTTCAAATATTCACTCACCTAGAGTTGGGTTAAGTTCCACTTGGCCCGGGTCTTGAGTAGATTCAAATATTCACTCACCTAGAGCCGAGTTAAGTTCCACTTGGCCCTGGTCTTAAGTAGATTCAAATATTCACTCACCTATAGCCGGGTTAAGTTCCACTTGGACCGGGTCTTGAATAGATTCAAATAATCACTCACTTAGAGCCGGGGTAAGTTGCACTTGGCCTGGGTCTTGAGTAGATTCAAATAATCACTCACCTAGAGCCGGGTTAAGTTCCACTTGGCTCGGGTCTTCAGTAGGTTAAAATATTCCTTCTTATACATGAACTAAAACTTTCCTCTTTAGATCACAACCAACCGCTGAGTTGCAGCGTCTTCTAGATACGTACAAGGAGCTGCACTCTAAGCACAGTGCACTGATCACCGAGTACAAGAAGAGGGGTAATCTCTTTCACTTGTGCTTTCACTTCTTCCTTCCTTCATCTTATTGTTGCTCGAACTAATTCATTATTCGGATTGTGTAGCTGAAGTTGAGGCTGAAAACTAAATTATGCAGAAAAACTTGGCTAAGATCAAAGGTAACCCATCTTGGCCACTCAACCTTTGTCTTTTTTCATCTTGACTCGGCAGATAATCATACCTCGGCTCTACCGGGTCAACAAACTATTGTAGTGTCTCTTCAAGATAGCGTGCCATTGCCTAACATGATGCTTCACTTTCTCGGACAAGCAGGGCAGCATGAGGCCGAGCTCAAGAAGAAGGACGACAAGATCGCCGAACTCCGGCTCAAAGATGATATAATTACTTGGCCGAATGCCGAAATCAAGAAGTTGAAGAACTCTCATAAGGCTGAGTTGGATAAGGCTGACCAGAACTTCTCTGAAGAAAAGGAGCGTCTGAAAACTAAGATTGAAAAGGACCAAGATATGCTGAAGGAAGCCGACATCAAGCTTGAGTCAGTGACTACCGAATATGATAAGCTCTAGAAAATGAATGTTGATTGTCTCATGGAGCTGACCCGGATCCTCAGTTATATCTCTCGTCAGTTTTTTCCCTTCCACCGACATTTATTTTTCTAGGTCACATGTCGTTACTTCCTAGTGTTACTTGCCTTATTTTCAGGCAAATTACCGTAGAGCAATGCCATTGGTTCCGCTGCTGTGAAGAAGTTCCGCATTGTTGGGGGGATACCGCCAGGTAGGGGCACACCGTGGTATCAAGGCCGAGTTAGCCGAGGTTCAGCAAGGCCAAAGTGGATGCTGGCCGGGTCACCTCAAGGCAGGTCGAATCACGGAGTAACCCGGACCAGGGGACGTCACCCTAATTTGGTCTCAACCGACTTAAGCCGTAAGTCGGAAAGATGTATCTAACTTTCATGCAGGAACAGGTGTGGCCGGATCCACAACGATCCGGGTCATGCCAAGCTTCTAGGAGAAGGAAGGAATCTCGCTGGCCAAAAGTAACCCCGGTACGCACTGCGTGAGCGAAGCGGACAGGGGCAGGGCCACCGAGGCGTGGCCGACAAAGGTGATGACGCCTGTGTCGGCTGATGCAGGCGCCGCAGAGGCTCACGTAGCCTCTGCATGGGTGACGCGGGGCAAAAGCGACCTGGTCGGCTTACTATTTTGGGAGGAGGCATATTCCCAGGAATATGCCTCCACGTATGCCCTAAGTGGAGACCTAGCTACCCCTATATAAGGAGGGCTAGGGCCTCTGTAGAGGGGGTTGAGTTTGAAGAGGTTAGGTTCTGCGAGTTGATCTCTGGTTGGTCTTGTACGAGTTAGCCAGTGGCGAGAGTAAGAGAGTCCCTTCATCCTCCTCTCCCCAATACAGCTCTGGGAGCACTTGTAAACCTTGGAAGTGAATCAAATATAAACCTTCTGTTTGAGGAATCACCTCACTATCCCTCCCTGGATTCCCCTAGTGCAATTAGTCCCCACCTTTAGCCTATCCATGGCATCTGACGTGACACCACCACGACGGTTGGCGCCCACCGTGGGGCTAGCGGCGCTAGCAGGGGTCAAGATCCGGATGGGAAACCTCATCGGCACGGCGGACGCATCATCTCCGGGCTCGTTTAGCGCTTTGGAGCGCTGGAGTTTGTCAGTGACAACGCTGGCTGCTTCGGCACGCGCCCACTTCCGCGCAACGGCCTCTTCGTCAAGCTCGGGGCGCACAAGGTCTACGTTGCTGTCGATGTGTCGTGCGTTCATCCTCTTCACATTGTCGAGGCAGGGGAGCCACCCCTTAGCGTGGTTCACGTGGCGCGTATCACTCGCTCCCCGGACCGTGTTGAGGTGATGATGACTGCGCCTGGTGTAGGCGCAAGAAAGGATCCGGTGCTAGATCCAGAGGTAACGCCTAAGCCACCAAGGAAAGGTAGAGGTCCTCCGCTAAAGAGGCCTGAGAATGTGCTGCGGGAAGCGATGGATAGCTTGGCAAACCCTATAGTAGCAGCAGTAGATCCGGCTCAGGCGCAGGCCGAGCTAGAAGAAACTAGGCAAAAAATACTAGAGGGTGCGAAAAAGATAGCCGCAGCTCAGCAGTCGTTGAACATGACGCTGCGTGAGTACGCAAAGGCAAACAAAGTTGATGCTGTAAAAGTGAAGGGGAGAAACCTCATGAGTGAAATGAACAAAGAGGGTGACACTAGGATTGAGGAGTCAGAGAACTATTTGTCCGTGGGGCTGCTGAGGTATAGTACCCTGGCAAAGAACCTTAGAGCAGCGGATGCAGCTGCATCCGAGTTAGAGGGTCTGACGGGTGAAGCCCGTCAGAGACAGCAAGATAGGGTCAATGAATTGGTTCGGATCGCGAACAGGCAAAATGAGGAACTGCTCAGGGCTAACCCGGAGAGGGCTGGGGCCTTCAAGATCGTTCATTCAGCGGTGGGTAACCCGGAGAAATCCGCTGGAGCCACATCGCCTCCTCATGGTGGTCCTAGGAGAGAAGAGGTAGTGACCTCAGCCAGAAGAAACAAACAGATTGTCCCGTATGACCCGACACGGGCAGGGAAAGAAAAAGAAGTACAGAGAAATGATGATCGACGAAGTGTGAGCCGAGGTGAAGCTGGCCGAGGTAACCGTGACCAAGGAAATCCCGGTTAAGGAAACGCTGGAAATGGCAATGCCGGACAGCATAACTCGGCGGGACAACCGCAGCAGCGAAATATACCGAGGCAAGAGCAAAGTGTCGGCCAAGGTATACAACAGAGAGGTGCTCCACGAGAGCAAGACCAGTACAATGATGGAGATTCGGAAATGGTGAACGCGGTATACCCAAGGCCGGACTATCATGTGATAGGGTCAAGATTGGGAAGCAGAGATTTGATGCCTGATGATACCAGCTTAAAACTGGATCGACTGTATAGGTCGGAACAGATTGAGTGTCAAGGTCCACCGGGTCCTGTGTGTTTTGGGCCCCGGATCATGAAGGAACAACCGGTACCCAACTTCCAGTTACCCAGAGGCACAAAGACGTATGACGGACGTACTAAGCCGGAGGATTGGTTGATAAACTATGCTACAGCTGTGAAAATTGCTACAGGCAACTTGAGATGGGCTGTGAGATACGTACCCCAAATGTTGGAGGGGCCAGCAAGGGTATGGCTAAACAATTTGCCGCTCGGAAGCATTAACTGCTAGATCGACTTTGAGGAAATGTTTATCAGCAATTTTTCAAGTACGTATCAAAGGCCAAATAGGCCACAGACCCTAGCTATGTGTAAGCAGAGACCAAACGAGACGGACCAGGAGTTTTTAACCGGGTGGTGTACCATGAGAAACTTGTGTGAGGGTGTGATAGAGTCACAGGCCATAGCATGGTTTTCTTAGGGCTACAGATATGCAAGCGAGCTATGGCAGAAGTTGCAAAGGAAAATGCCAACCACATTGGCAGAAATGATCTGGATTGCTGATTCGTATGGCTTGGGTGATCCAACTCAACCCAGGCTCGTGTCGAACGAGTCAAATGAGGAGTACTACCAGAGAGATGGAGCTAGATCATCCCGGGAGAATGATTACAGAGGTAAAAGAAGAGATGACAGACCAGATCACCGGTACAGTTCGCAACAACTTGCAGCTGTGAATCAAGATCAGCCTGGAGCAGGAGGCAATCAATGTCAGAAAACTGGAGGGGGACAATGGACACCAAGGAATAATGGAAAGAAAACTTGGACGCCGGAGCAGAAGAAACTGTGGCAAGAAAAGAAGGACCGTCCGAGGTACGCTTATGAGTCGATGTTGGATCAGCCGTGTAAATTTCACACGCCGAATCCAAGTTACCCAGCGGGTCATACAACTAGGCAATGTGATTGGATGCGCAAGATAGAGCAAGGAGGTTCGGGGAATGCTCAGGCACCCCAGAATGATCAACCTCGGCAGCAATTGCTCTCCGGAGCGAACACGCAACAGCTAATGTTGCCTCCCCCTCCGCCGAGGTATGATAACCACGAGAGAAGGGATGCAGTGCATCAAGTAGAAAACCAGCATCAGCCGGATCAGAGGTACCCCGGAAATGAGGGGAGGAATGAGTATAGAGAGCATCATCAGAGTTACTGTGTGTTTACCACTGAGGAAACAGACAGAAAGAGCTTGCAGCACCGACATATGGAGGTAAATGCGGTAATGCTAGCAGTGACGAGGTATATGCCTTGGTCGGACCAAGAAATCACTTGGAGCATTAAAGATCATCCCAAGCTTATGCCGAGTCCTGGTTCATATGCGTTGGTACTGGATCCGACATTCATTGGGCCAAACATCAATGTGAGGTTCTCCAAGGTACTGATCGACAATGGCAGTAGCATTATCATTATGTATGCGGATACAATGCGCAAGTTGGGTATCTCGGAGAACATGCTGCAAGCTACAAGGACAACGTTCCATGGTATTGTGCCCGGCATTTCTTTTGAGCCCATAGGCAAGGTCCGAGTTGACGTATTGTTCGGCACGAGAGAAAATTGCCGGACCAAAAATTTGGAGTTTGAGGTGGTGACCTTAGAAAGTGTGTATCACGCGTTACTCGGAAGACCAGCACTGAACAAGTTCATGGCAAGTTGTCACATCAGTTACTTGAAGATGAAGTTGCCGGGGCCAAACAGAGTGATTACTATTGCTGGAGATTTCCGACGTTCCATTAAGTGTGAGCCGGCCGGGGCTAACCTAGCCGAGTCACTCGTGATCGCGCAAGAGAAAATAAAAATCCAAGAGGTGGCGGCATTGGCTCAGTCCGAGCAGCAGTATATGCCGACGCTGAGTAACCCGCATGGGAGTATCTCATTCCAAGCCACGAAAGATACCAAGAAGGTGCCTGTTGATGATATGTTCCCAGAGCGCACCGTAACAATTAGTGTCGGGTTAAATGACAAATAGGAAAGCGAGCTCGTCAACTTCCTCTGTGAGAATTGGGACATTTTTGCTTGGTCCACATAGGACTTGCAAGGTGTTCCGAGGGAGTTGGCCGAGCACTCTTTGAATGTGAGACCCGGAGCGAAGCCGGTGAAGCAACCTCTCCGCCGCTTTGCCGAAGATAGGAGGAAAGTCATCGGAGATGAGATAGCTCGGTTGTTGGCTGCAGGATTTATCATGGAAGTTCTTTACCCGGATTGGCTATCTAATCCAGTGCTGGCGGAGAAGAAGAAGGATGATCTGAATGTGGCGGTGGTTTGGCGTATGTGTATCGATTACACGAACCTGAACAAGGCGTGTCCAAAAGATCCATTTCCACTGCCTAGGATAGATCAGGTCATAGACTCAACTGTTGGATGTGAACTGTTTTCATTCATTAATGCATATTCTTGTTTCCACCAGATACCTCTGAATCCGGATGATCAAATAAAGACTGCATTTATCACCCCGTATGGGGCTTATTGCTATCGCACCATGCCGTTTGGTTTACGTAATGCAGGGGCAATGTACCAAAGATGTATGCAGAAATCTTTGCACGACCAAATAGGTCAAAATGTACAAGTGTATGTGGATGATGTGGTTATCAAGACCAAGGAAAGCAAGACGCTCCTTGACAATATCTGGCAGATGTTCGCGAACTTAAGAAGGTTCCGGATGAATCTTAACCCGGAAAAATGTACCTTCGGTGTCCCGGCTAGGAAATCACTTGGATTTCTTGTTTCCAGCCGAGGAATCGAAGTTAATCAGACTAAAATCCGGGCCATTGAACAAATGGAACTGCCGAAGTGTCTTAACGATGTCCAGAAGTTCACTGGTTGCCTGGCATCGTTAAGTCGGTTTGTATGTCGGTTGGGAGAAAAGGCATTGCCTCTCTACCAACTCATGAAAAAATCGGATAAGTTCGTTTGGACGCCGTAGGCCAATGAAGCCTTTGCTCACTTAAAGAAAATGCTAGCCACTGCACCAGTGTTAGCCTCTCCACTATCAAAGGAGCCAATGTTGCTCTATATAGCCGCAACCAACCGAGTTGTAAGTGCGGTGATTGTGGTAGAGCATGATGAAGAGGGTAAGTCAGTGCAAAGGCCAGTGTATTATCTGAGCGAGGTGTTGTCTGCCTCCAAGCAGAACTACCCACACTATCAGAAAGTGGCATATGGTGTGTATATGGAAGCAAAGAAGCTGAAGCATTACTTTGAGGAGCATCCCATCAGGGTAATATGTGAGGCCCATATCCGAGATAATGAGTAACAAGGGTGCGAGTGGTAGGATTGCAAAATGGGCAATTGAACTAGCTCCCTATGCACCACAGTATGACAGAAGAGAAGCAATCAAGTCTCAGGCTGTGTCCGACTTTTTTGTGGACTGGGCCGAGGTACAATACGAACCACCGCTACCAGATCCGAATTACTGGAGGATGCACTTTGACGGGTCGAAGACGAGAACCGGGCTAGGCGCCGGAGTGGTGCTTACCTCGCCAAAGAAGGACCAGCTGAAATATGTGCTGCAGATCCATTTCACGGCGTCAAACAATGTCGCTGAGTATGAAGCACTTGTGCATGGGCTCAAAGTGGCAAAAGAAATTGGGATACGTCGCATCCTATGCTCTGGCGATTCAGATTTGGTAGTACAGGAAGTGTCGGGACTGTGGGACGCCCTTGATCCAAACATGGCGCTGTACAGATTTCATGTGCAGAAGATATCTAGTTACTTTGAGGCACGTGAATTTCACCATGTACCCCGGGTAGAAAATGAGGCTACCGACGTACTGTCGAAGCTCGGATCAACCCGACAAGCAATTCCGTCGGGAGTAGCATTGGAACACCTCAGAAAACCGTCTATCAGGCCGTCCCTAGAAACCGACTCAATTTACGTCCCGGAGGATACAGAATTCGGAGCCGTACCCATGGACATTGACATGGGAGGTGGTGCGCGAAACCCGGGGACTGCTCAGCATGATCCGGTTGAAGTTATGCCGGTGGATCGGATGGAAATTGATGAGGATGTGTTCCCTGTACGAGCAATACCAGCTTGGGCACTACCTATATTTCAATTCCTGAAAGATGGAACGTTACCCACTGAGGAGGTGCTATCCAGGCAGACTCAGAGGAGAGCAAAGGCATATACAATCATCAATTCCGAGCTATACAAAAGGAGTGTGACCAATGTCCTCCAGCGATGCGTTGACCCGGAAGAAGGGCTTGACATCCTTCGAGATATATATCAAGGGGAGTGCGGGCATCATGCCTCATCTCGAGCCTTGGTGGCAAAAGCTTTCCGGCATGGATTATACTAGCCAAGTGCCTTAGGACAAGCAGAAGATCTAGTGAGAAAGTGCAATGGTTGTCAGAGGTATGCTACCAAGACACATGTGCCAATGTCGGAGCTCAAGACCATACCAATCACCTGGCCATTTGCCGTGTGGTGTTTGGACATGGTTGGCCCGTTTAAACTAGCAAGGGGAAATATGACTCACATTTTGGTCATGGTGGACAAATTTACAAAGTGGATCGAGGTGAAGCCAATAAGAAAATGTGATGGAGCTACGGCCGTGATGTTTCTCAAGGACATTATCTTGAGATACGGCTATCCTCACAGTATCATAACTGATAATGGCACAAACTTTGCGGAAGGAGCTTTTGCGCGTTTCTGACGGGATAAGAAAATCCGGTTGGACATTGCCTCGGTAGCTCACCCCGCTTCGAACGGACAAGTGGAAAGATCCAACAGATTGGTATTATCCGGGATAAAACCCTGGCTCATTGAGCCGCTGCAAAGATCAGCGGGATGCTGGATAGAAGAACTACCAGCGGTATTGTGGAGTTTAAGAACAACTCTGAATCGATCAACAGGCTATACGCCATTTTTTCTGGTATATGGGACTAAAGCTGTATTACCAGCCGACATAGAGCATGATTCACCTAGGGTCACCCAATACACAGAAGCCGAAGTGCAAGCGGCCCGGCAAAATGATGTTGATCTGCTAGAAGAAGCGAGAGAATTGGCACTGTCCAGATCCGCCATATATCAGCAAAATCTCCGACGCTATCATAGCCGGAAAGTAAGCCCCCGAGTTTTTTGGGAAGGCGACCTGGTGCTCCGGTTGGTACAACGTACTGCTGGCATGCATAAACTATCTCCTCCGTGGGAAGGGCCATTCATTGTGAGCAAAGCATTGCACAATGATTCTTATTATCTTATAGATGCAAAGCCACAGGAAAAGAACAAGGCGGACAGGTCCGGTGAGGAATCTAAGCGTCCGTGGAATGTAGCTCTACTTCGTCCTTTCTACACTTAGCAGAGAAGTGTGTGTATCCGAGTCTTCTCATATGTCGGTATGTGTGCTGGCAATGAGCTTATCAATGAAATGATGGCACCTCGAGCAGTAACTTGGGGACTGCCTTAATAATATTTGTTGTCTTCTGTTATTTATGCGTCAGCTGGAGTAAGTTGTTCTACTTAACTCGGATTAGTAGTGTGTGAGAACCAAAAACCCAACTCTTCGACTTGCTGCTGTCCAACAAGAATTGGGTTCATGGCAAGCAAGAGAACAAGTTTGGAATTGCGTAGCACATGAAAAACGACTAAGGAAAAGAACTTAATCGAGCGGACGTTTGTTTTTCGAACTAACCTTGTGTACTTTTATTTGATTATGATGATTTATTTTGAGCTAAGCCTAAAAGTTTCCAAGTATTGTTAAGACAATCTTTGAAGCTCGGATTCGTAAGTCGTAAAACCGAATCAAGGTAGACACGAACCGAGCCAAAAGATTGGATGAACAAGAAAGTGAAACTCGGGGACTACGCCCAAGTTAATCCGGCATAAAAACTTAGTAGCAAAATATCACACGTGTACTGGATACAATTCCACCCGGCATACCGGGGATCTTATAAACTTTAAAGTTTTTCACTTAAGGAGCAGCAGGAGGAGGAAGTTCGGCATCATCTTGGCTATCTTCAATGTCCGAGGCTTCACCCTCTCCGTCCTCATCCGAGCCATCTTCAGTGTTATCAGCGTTTTCGTCACCGGTGGCTTCTAGGAAGCTCGGTCCCTCGGTCCATTCATGAATGGGAGCATATTCGATGAGGCTATGGGTGCAAGCCTTGCGCCAAGCTACCCACTCCGGGTCACTGGTCCATTTGGATCCGGTGCGCAGACGCGCTAAGAGGTTGAGGTCGATCTTCTCGTACCACATGAGTACGTAGTGAAGAACGGTCTCAGCTGCAGCACGTCCAGCGGATTCCCTCCAAAGGTCGAGTTGGGTCTCCCACTCCATCAACTTTTCAACAAGAACTGCGGGACCCTCCGGAGTGTCTTCTGTAGGCCAAAACATGTTGAAGATTCGGACTGCAACGTTAAGGATATCCTTGCCATAGTTCTTGATGAGTTCCACGCGAGATGACAGGCTGACCAACAGGTCCTCCATGTCATAGGGAATCTCTCCGGCGTCAGGAGCAACGGGAGTACCCCTCTCTTGGCGAAAATCAACAACAGCGGCGCTCGCGATGGTAGTGCCCTCTAGAAATTTTCCTAAAAACGAGATAAGAGAAGCAGGTAAAGAAAATACATGTGAAGTAACCCGGAGAAATATGCCAGATAAGGGAAAGGAACTTACGTGAAATATGGCTGAGGATCCGGGTCAACTCCCTGGTACAGTCATCACGTCTTTTGCGAAGCTGCACAAGTTCAGCGTTCGCCGACTCAACCTTGACATCGGCCTCCTAGAGAAGTTCTCGGTCCTTGGCAATTTGGAGGTTGAGGCGCTCACGCTCTTCAGTGTAATCCTGGCCAACCTTTTGGAGCTCGGACTGGTGCTGTGCTTTCATTTTCTCCATCTCAGCCTTGAGCCTGGCGATCTCATCATCCTTAGTCCGGAGGAGGGCGAGCTCATTGTCTTTCTTTTTGAGCTCGGCTTGATGCTGTCCTGCTTGATCGAGAAAATGCAGCATCATATCAGGCACGGGCACACTATCTTCCAGCGATACTGAAATAATTTGTCAACCAAGCAAAGCTGAGGTATGAATGTTTGCCGAGTCAAGGAGGAATGGAGATGGAAAGCATAGCAAGGTTGAGCAGATATAACTTACCCTTGATCTGATCCAGATTCTTCCTCATAAGCTTGTTCTCAGCCTCCACCCCAGCTGCGAAAACCGAATGATGGATTAGTTCGGAAGGAAAACAGAGGAATGTCAAGGAAGAAACCTACCCCTTTTCTTGTGTTCAGCGAGAAGTGCATTATGCTTGGCACGCAGCATCTTATGAGTGTCCAGGAGACGCTGGAACTCAGCGCTCCGGCGGTTGGTGGTCACCTGAAAAGAGTACAAAAATATAACTTAGCCTTGTACATATTCGAAGTGTACAAAATCCGGGCCAAGTGGAACCTAACCCGGCTCTAGGTGTGTGCATATTCGAAGTGGACAAAATCCGGGCCAAGTGGAACTTAACCCGGCACTAGGTGTGTGCATATTCAAAGTGTACAAAATCCGGGCCAAGTGGAACTTAACCCGGCTCTAGGTGTGTGCATATTCGAAGTGTACAAAATCCGGGCCAAGTGGAACTTAACCCGACTCTAGGTGTGTGCATATTCGAGGTGTACAAAATCCGGGCCAAGTGGAACTTAACCCGGCTCTAGGTGTGTGCATATTCGAAGTGTACAAAATCCGGGCCAAGTGGAACTTAACCCGGCTCTAAGTGTGTGCATATTCGAAGTGTACAAAATCCGGGCCAAGTGGAACTTAACCCGGCTCTAGGTGTGTGCATATTCGAAGTTATCAAGGAGCTACGTTAGTTTCCTAAGGAGCATCCGGCCGAGTAACAGGTTACTCCCTCGCAGGCTCGAGGACTAATGGTTATATCATCAATATCTACAACATGCTAAGGAAAAGGGGGAAGTAACGTACCTCCATCATCCGACCCACGAGGTTAATTGCCTTAGCGGCTATGTTCATCTGAGCGGAGAATTCGGCGGGGCCGAACCTCTCCGGGAGATAATCGTCATGGACGAACTCCGCTTTGTTCCAATTGTTGACAAATTCAATAAGGGTCGGGGGGTATCGCTCGCCGGTGGGCATATGGGGCGCCACCAAGCCCTTCGCATGTGCCTCCTTCCTCTCAACCAGGGCAAGGGCCGGGCTGGTGTGCAGAACAAGTTGCTACGCATCAGCTGGCTCGGCAGGGGCGTCCTTTGGCGCGGGAGGCTTCTTGGGAAGCATGGATGCGAGAGTGCACTATCCACCCTAGATGAACGCTGTCCTGGCGGCATCAGGGGCCTTTTTGCCCTTGGGCTGCTGGGAGGAGGAAGTGGTTGCAGCAGTTTTTCCCTTGGGAGTTGTTTGGGTACTTTCTCGCCGAGACTGAGAAGTCTCGGACGTGGCGGAGGAGCTTGGCGCTGGTGCTCTTGCTGCTGGACTTGGTGCTGCTGCTGGTGCTCTTGGTGCCGGAGTTGGTGCCAGTGCCGGAGTTGGTGCTGGTGCTGGTGCTGTTTTCTTCTTCGGTGGAGGTGCCGAGGCAGTCTCGGTGGTAGCTGGTTGCGGTGGAGCCGAAGTTGTGGATGCCGCCGCCTCGGCTGGGCCAGTCTCCCCCGCTTCAATGTTGCCCCCCTCTTGACGAGGTGGAGCGGAACCCGGAGCACCCGCAGAATCCTCTGGAATAAGGCTCAGCGGGCGTGGCTCGTCGCCACGAGAGGGAGAAGGGCTGGACCGGAACGGCGAAGCAATGCCAGATCCACTCTGGGGAACCTCCACCGCGACCCTGCCAAATCAAACAATGTCAGATGAGAAACTAAAACAATACAAGAACAAGTAAGTGTTTGAGGGAAAAGAGGCTTACGCATCGGAGGTCAAGGGCTCCTTGGGCTTCCGAGCACTTCGTGCTAGGGCCTTGGTTGCAGGCTTGGAGGCAGTTTTGTCCCCAGACTTCTTTCGCCTTTCGGCTGGCTGAGAAGGTCCGGAGGATGAAACTGACGCAGCTCCCCGCTTCTTCTTCTTCGGTGCAACCAGAATAGGGTCACCCACGGCGAGGGGAGGGTCCTCATGGATCTGCCCACCGGGGTTAGCTGATGCCGGAAAAGCATAAGAAAGGGGGACAACGTCAAAAGCTTCCATCACCTCGACATCCGAGTCATCTTCATCATCGGGCCAATCTCTAATGGAAGAGAGTTTACCGGTGGGTCGCTTCGTAGCGTCAGTCATCGGAAGGAACATCTCCTGATCCGGCTCCTCCTCATCCGAGGTCTCCCGGTCAGGCGCCCATTTGAGGGAGGGATCGGTGCCATCCTCGATGGTTTGCTGAAGGAATTGCTAAGGAGAGAAAAAACGACAGAGTTAAATACACGACGGCAACCGATATAAGATTCAATTTGGAGAGCAGCGTGAAGTTTACCAAGGGAGGAGGCCTATCTCGGCAATAGTGCTCAATTCCCCACGTCCACTCGGAGGAGAAGTCCTTGTGGGTGGTGAAGAGGGCCTTGACCCGGTGGTAAATCTCCGTGGTACTCAACTCGAAAGACGAGGTGCGGTTGGGGTCGTGGCCCCAGCTCATGTGACACAACTTATGAGTGCGCTTCTGGAGGGGGGTGATCCGGTTGCGGACGAATGTGATCATGGCGTCGTCATTGTGCAACCCGAGCTCCTTCAGCTCCGTGAACCTTTTGTTGACCAGGTTGGCCAAGGTCGTGGGCTTCTTGGGGATAACGTCCCACAACTCCGGGTTAGGAGGACCCGGAGTATAGGGCGCAGCCGGATCAAGTCTTCAGTGCCGGCATTCCGGACATAAAAGAAGGTCCGGGCCCATCCCTTGCAGGATTCTAGCCCGGTAACCCGGGGAAAGACGGAGAGCCTCCGGGGAGAAATGGACGCAGCGCCGAACTGCGCAAGCTGTTTGTCCTCCGGGTCAAGCTGGATGTTTGGAATTACATTCCGACGGAGGCCAAAGAACCGGATCCATAGCTCCTTTGTGGGCCATAATCCGGCGTAGCCTTCGATCGTGGAGGCGAAAGCAGAGAGAGGTGATTGCGTTGGCAGGAAGGTGGTGCGGCTGGAGTTTGTAGGTGTTCAACCAATCGTGGAAAAAGTCGTTGACCGGAAAACCGAAACCCCACTGGAAATGTGACAAGAACACCACATACTCACCCGGATTGGGTGAGGGGGCGAGTTCGGCGGAGGCGAGGCGCGCGGTGACGCCAGCGGGGATGCGCCTGGTGCGGTAGAGCCAGTCCAGGTCATCCTGGCAGACCCAGGATCCGGCCCACGCGCCACAGTCCGCAGTGGCGGCATCTTCCTCCATCTCCTCCTCGGCGGCGGCGAGCTCCTCTTCTGTCATCTCGAGTTCGCTGCCCTCACTGGTGCTAGCGGCGGTGGGGGCAACGGCCTAGACTCACAATGACCCGTGGCAGAGGAGGTGCGTAGCGGCGGCGGCGACGCAGAGGCGTGTGGAAGCAGTGCGGCGGCGGCGCTGCTACTTAGAAGCGGCGGCGGCGGCGCTGTCGCGGGAGAAGACGAAGAAGAGGAACTGGAGGCAGAGGGGCGCGGAAGGGGGAAAAGACCTAAGGGGCGCGCCCCTCCCCTATTTAATCACTCCCTCTAGGGGGAAGTGGGATCGTGTTTTGCGGTTATGCCACACGGTGTGGCCGTGTACACACCCAATTGGCCAATCAGCATCAGGCCACACGGAAGGTAACAGGGTGCAGCGGATCCCATGACGCGACGCATTGATGCAGTTAACGAGGAGGCAGGCGTGACGTGACGTACGCACAGTAACTACGGCGGTTACTATGGCTGGCCCTTAAAATGAGGCGATGTAATGATTAGCCTCCACGTGGGAAAGCGTACGAGAGAAGGAAGAGCAACCCGGATGAGAGTGCGGTAACCCGGCCAGCAAGTGAAAACTTGGAATGTGCCAAGGGAAAGTAAATCCGTAGAATCTGAGATAAGGTGGTAACTCGGCCAGCAAGGGAAAACTTGGAATGTGCCAAGGGGAAGTAAATTCATAGAATCCGAGATAAGGTGGTAACTCAGAAATAAGGTCCAAAGCTTAGTCAAATGGAACCTGATGTGGCCTTAGCGGCCAAGGCAGCTAAGACTGCACCAGCTTCGGGGACTAATGTTGGGGGGATACCCCCGGGTAGGGGCACGCCCTGGTATAAAGGTCGAGTTAGCCGAGGATCGGCAAGGCCAAAGCGGATGCTGGCCGAGTCACCTCAAGGCAGGCCGAATCACGGAGTAACCCGGACCAGGGGACATCCACCTAATTTGGTCTCAACCGACTTAAGGCGTAAGTCGGAAAGATGTATCTAACTTTCATGCAGGAACAGGTGTGGCCGGATCCACTACGATCCGGGTCATGCCAAGCTTCTAGGAGAAGGAAGGAATCTCGCTAGTCAAAAGTAACCCCGGTACGCACTGCGTGAGCGAAGCGGACAGGGGCAGGACCACCGAGGCGTGGCCGACAAAGGTGACGACGCCCGTGTCGGCTGACGCAGGCGCCGCAGAGGCTCACGTAGCCTCTGCATGGGTGACGCGGGGGAAAAGCGACCCGGTCGGCTTACTATTTTGGGAGGAGGCATATTCCCAAGAATATGCCTCCACGTATGCCCTAAGTGGAGACCTAGCTACCCCTATATAAGGAGGGCTAGGGCCTCTGTAGAGGGGGTTGAGTTCGAAGAGGTTATGTTCTGTGAGTTGATCTCTGGTTGGTCTTGTACGAGTTAGCCAGTGGCGAGAGTAAGAGAGTCCCTTCTTCCTCCTCTCCCCAATACAGCTCTGGGAGCACTTGTAAACCTTGGAAGTGAACCAAATATAAATCTTCTGTGTGAGGAATCACCTCACTATCCCTCCCTGGATTCCCCTAGTGCAATTAGTCCCCACCTTTAGCTTATCCATGGCATCTGCCGTGACACCACCACGACACGCATGAAGAGAGGCACCCCTGTTGGTCCCTGCACAGAATCTATCCCTTATTTTATGGAGGACATGCTGGTGAGCCTCGCTGCCCAGACTAAAACCATAAAGAACTATGGCGCGGAGATCATGACAGCAGCTGTTCGGATTTTCAATGCCCTTTGGCCTAATGAACCCACTCCTAGAGGTGATGCCCCCTTCATTTCAAAATTGATGGAGTGTGAGACATAGTTGAACCTCTGGAGGGAATCCGCTGCACGTGCTGGAGCTGACACGTCACTAAGATTCTTGTTATCTTGGTATGAGGGCTTGGACTTGAAGGTTCTTGGCCACATGCGCACCGGATCAAAGTGGACTAATGACTCAGAGTGCATCGCTCGACGTAAAGCTTACGCCTACAACCTCATCCAGTATGCCTTCTGCCATAGTTAGAATGAAGGGCCGAGCTTCCTTGACACCGTCAATGATGAATATGTCGAAGATGGTTCGGGTGGTGAAGAAGAAGAAGAAGAATCCTTAGAGTTTGCCGAGGATACTGAAGATCCGTAGGATGCTGAGGTCAACCTGGATGATGAGGCAGAGACTCAAGCTCCCCCCACTAATGCCGAATTACCTCCTCCTGCGACTGATACCTCAGATGCTGCTGCTCCTTAGAGCGAAAAAACACTTAATATTTGTTAAATCCCCGGTATGCCAGGCACAAATGTATCAATCACAATGGTTATGTTTTGCTACTACTAAGTTCTTAATGCCGGATTAACTTGGGCGGAGTCCCCGAGTTCCATTTTCTTGTTCCTCCAATTTTGTGATTCGGCTCGCGTCTACCTTGATTCAGTTTTTCGACTTACGAGTCCGAGGTTCAGAAAATTGACTTAACAATAATTGGAACTTTAGTATTAGCTCAACATAATTCAACATAATATAAATAAAGTAAACACAGGGTTAGTCTTAATAACAAATGTGGGCTCGATTACGTTCCTTTCCTTAGTCGTTTTTCATGTGCTTAGCAATTCCAAACTTGTTCTCTTGCCTGCCATGAAGCCAATTCTAGTTGGACAGCAGCAAGTCGAAGAGTTGGGTTTTTCGTGCCTACACATTACTAATCTGGCTAAGGTATAAGTAATTTAAGCCAGTCGACATATAAAAAAGGTAAATGTAGAAAATACAATTATTATTAAGGCAGTCCCCGAGTTCCTGCTCGGGGTGCCGAGGTTTCATTCATAAGCTCATTGCTGACATACATACCGACATATGAGAGTTCGAGATACATACACTTTTTCGATAAGTGTAAAACGGGCGAAGTAGAGCTACATTCCATGGACGCTTAGATTCCTCGCCGGACCTGTCCGCCTTGTTTTTCTCTTGTGGATGTGCATCAATGAGGTAATATGAATCATTGTGCAATGTTTTGCTTACAATGAATGATCCTTCCCATGGAGGGGATAACTTATGCATGCCAGTAGTGCGCTGCACCAGCCGAAGTACCAGATCACCTTCCCAAAAGACTCGGGGGTTTACTTTCTGGCTATGGTAGTGTCGGATATTTTGCTGATATATTGAGGATCTGGACACGGCCAATTCGCTCGCTTCTTCTAGCAGATCAACATCATTTTGCCATCCTTCTTGCACTCTGGCTTCTGTGTATTGGGCGACCCTGGGCGAGTCATGCGCTATGTCAGCTGGTAATACAGCTTCTACCCCATATACCAGAAAGAATGGCGTATAGCATGTTGATCGATTTGGAGATATTCTCAAACTCCATAGTACCGCTGATAATTCTTCTATCTAGCACCCCGCTGATCTTTGCAGCGGCTCAATGAGCCGGGGTTTTATCCCAGACAGAACTAGTCCGTTGGATCTTTCCACTTGTCTATTCGACACGGGGTGGGCTACTAATGCAATGTCTAGTCTGATCTTCTTTTCTCGGTAGAATCTCGCAAATGATCCTTCAGCAAAATTTGTGCCATTATCAGTTATGATACTATGAGGATAGCCGTATCTCAAGATTATATCCTTGAGGAATGTCACAGCTGTCGCCCCATTACATTTCCTGATTGGCTTCACTTCAATCCATTTGGTAAATTTGTCCACCATGACCAAGATATGGGTCATGTTTCCTTTTGCTAGCTTAAATGGGCCAACCATATCCAATCACCATACAACAAATGTCCAAGTGATAGGTATAATTTTCAGCTCCGACATTGGCATGTGTGTCTTGGTGGCATACCTATGACAACCATTGCATCTTCTTACTAGATCCTCAGCTTGCTCCAAGGCACTTGGCCAGTAAAATACACGTCGGAAAGCTTTTGCCACTAAGGATCTGGATGATGTGTGATGCCCACATTCCCCTCATGGATATCTCGGAGGATGTCAAGCCCTTCTTCCGGGTCAACACATCGCTACAAAACACTTGTGAACCTCCTTTTGTATAGTTTGGCATTGATAATAGTGTATGCCTTTGCTCTCCTTTGGATTTGCCTTGAAAGTATCTCGTCACTTGGCAATGTTCCCTCCTTGAAGAACTCAAACATTGGCTTGGCCCTTGCAGGTATAGCTCGAACAGGGAAAAGTTCCTCGTCAATTTCCATTGCTTCCACTGACATAACTCCGCTGGATCAAGTTGAACAGCCCCCGGGTTCTACGAGGCAGTCCCCGGGTTTGCGGAAGTAGTCCCCGGGATTGCTGTGGTGTTCCCCAAGTCAATATCCATAGGAGTAGCTTGTGATCCGAAGTGCGTCGGGACATATATTGACTCGAATTCTAGTGACGACGTGATGGACGGTTTTCTCAAGTGCTCCAAAGCAACGCCTGGCGGGATTGGCTACCGAGATGACCCCAATTTGGATAGTATGTCGACTGCTTCATTTTCAAGCCAAGGTACATGATGCATACTTCAAAGAACCCACATATTCTTTGGACATGGAATCTATAAAGGGCCATGTTTGCATCCAGGGCATCCTAATTGCTAGACACTTGCTGCACCACCAAATCTGAGTCACCAAAACATTTTATCTGACCTATTCCCATTTCTTTTGCCACCTTAAGTCCATGCACAAGCGCTTCATACTCGACAACGTTGTTCGATGCTCTGAAATGGATCTGGAGAACGTATTTTAGTTGTTCTTTCTTGGGCGAGGTAAGTACCCCCCGACCCCTAGTCCTTCCTTTAACTTTGACCCATCAAAGTGCATCCTCCAATAGTTTGAGTCCGGCAAAGGTGGTTCATATTGCATTTCAGCCTAATCCATGAAGAAATCAGCCACTTCTTGAGATTAGATTGCTTCTCTCCTATCAAATTGTGGTGCATATGGAGCTAAATCAATTGCCCATTTTGCAATCTGGCCACTTGCATCTTTGTTGCTCATTATCTCGGATATGGGTGCTTCACATATCACTTTTATTAGATGTTCCTCAAAGTAATGCTTGAGCTTCTTGGCTGTCATATACACGTCGTATGCCATCTTTTGATAATGAGGTAATTTTGCTTCGAAGTTGATAACACCTTGCTTAGGTAATACACTGGCCTCTACACCGACTTATCCTCTTCATCACGCTGCACCACTACCAGTGCACTTACAACTCGGTTGGTCGCTGCTATGTAGAGCAACATTGGCTCTTTGGATAGTGGCGAAGCTAACACTGGTGCAGATGCTAGCATCTTTTTTAGTTCATGGAATGCGCTATCAGCTTGCGGTGTCCATACAAATTTATCTACCTTTTTCATTAACTAATAGAGGGGCAATGCCTTCTCTCCTAGCCGACATACAAACGGACTTAACGATGCCAGGCAACCCGTGAACTTCTATACATCGTTGAGGCACTTTGGCAGTTCCATTCTCTCTATGGCTTGGATTTTTGTAGGGTTGGCCTCGATACCTTGGTTGGATACGAGAAAACCGAGTAACTTCCCAGCCGGCACACCAAAGGTACATTTCTCTAGGTTAAGCTTCATTCGGAACCTCCTTAAGTTCGTGAATGTTTGCCGGAGCGTTTTTATTTCCTTAGTTTTTATTACAACATCATCCACATAAACTTGCACATTTCGACCAATTTGGTCATGTAGACATTTTTACATGCATCATTGATACATTGCCCCTGCATTACGTAAACCAAACGGCATAGTGCGATAGCAATAAGCCCCCATACGGGGTGATAAACGCGGTATTTATTTGATCATATGGGTTCAAAGGTATCTGATGGAAACCACAATATGCATCTATGAATGATAACAACTCACACCCAGCAGTTGAATCTATGACCTAGTCTATCCTTGGCTGTGGGAATGGATCTTTTGGACACGTCTTATTCAGGTTCGTGTAATCGATACGCATATGCCACACCACGGCCACATTCAGATCATCCTTTTTTTTCTCCATGGGCACTGAATTAGAGAGACAATCCTGGTAAAGTACCTCCATGATAAACCCGGCTGCAAGGAGCTGAGCTATATCATCTCCAATGACTTTTCTCCTATCTTCGGCGAAGTGGTGGAGAGGTTGCTTCACCGGCTTTGCTCCGGGTCTTACATTCAAAGAGTGCTCGGCTAACTCCCTTGGCACACCTTGCAGTTCCTGTGTAGACCAAGCAAAGATATCCTGATTCTCACAAAGGAAGTTGACGAGCTCGCTTTCCTATTTGTCGCTTAAGCCGGCACCAATGGTTCCGGTGTGCTCTAGGAACTGATCATCAATGGTCATCTTCTTTGTATCCTTTGTCGCTTGAAACGAGACACTTCCATGCGGGTTAGTCAGAGCTAGCATATGCTGTTGCGTGGACTGAGCCAATGCTGCCACTTCCTGAATTTTCCTTTTGTCTTGAGCAATCACAAGTGACTCGGCCAGATTAGACCCGGCTGAAGCACACTCAGTGGAACACCTGAAGTCCCCAGCTATGACGATCACTCCCCTTGGCCTAGGCAATTTCATCTTCAAGTAACTAATGTGAGTACTTCCCATAACATGTTTAGAGCAGGCCTGTCGAGTAACGCGTGATACGCACTGTCTAGGTTCACAACCTCAAATTCCAAATTCTTAGTCCGGCAGTTGTCCCTTGTATCGAATAACACGTCAACCTGGACCTTGCCAATGGGCTCACACGAGACACCCAACACAATGCCATGGAAAGTTGTCTTTGTCGCTTGGAGCACATTCTCCGATATTCCCAACTTGTGCATGGTATCCTTGTACATGATTTTAATGCTACTGCCATTGTCTATCAGCACCTTGGAAAATCACACATTGATATTTGGGCCAATGAATATCGGATCCAACACCAGTGCATATGATCCAGGACTTGGCATGAGCCTAGGGTGATCCTTGACACTCCAAGTAATCTCCTGATCCACCCAAGGCATATACCTCGTCAATGCTGGCATTAACGTATTCACCTCCATATGTTAGCGCTACAAGCTCTTTCTATCAGTTTCCTCTATGGTGAACACACAGTAACTCTGGTGATGCTCTATGTATGCATTCCTTCCGTCATTGTCGTGATACCCTTGGTCTTGCTGTTGCTGATTATTCACTTGATGCACGGTATCCCTTCTCTCATGGTTCTCATACCACGGTGGAGAAGGTGGCAACATCAGTTGTTGTCCATTTTCCCTAGTAAGCTGCTGCTGCCGAGGTGCATCGTTCTGAGTTGCTTAGTCCCAAGGTCCATCATGCCGAGGTGCCTGAGCATTCCCCAAGCCACCCTGCTCTATCTTTCTCGTCCATTCACATTATCGGGTCGTATGATTTGCCGGGTTATTTGGACCTGGTGTGTGGAACTTGCATGGCTGATCCAGCATAGACTCATATGTGTACCTCGGCCTATCCTTCTTTTCCTGCCACTATTTCTTCTATTCTGGAGTCCAAGTTTTCTTACCATCATTCCTTTGTTGCCACTATTTCCCTCCAGTTTTCTGACGTTGGTTTGCACCTGCATGTGGCTGATCTTGATCCACGGCCGCCACTTGCTGCGAGCAGTACCGGTAATCCGGCCGAACATGTCTTATTTTACCTCGGAAATCATTCCTCTAGGATGAGCCGGAACCATCTCTATTGTAGTACTCCTCATTTGACTCTCTTGACAATTGCCGACGTTGTGTTGGGTCACCCAAGGCATACGAATCAGCAATCTGAATCATTTCTTCCAAGGTAGTTGGCCGATCTCTCTGCAACCTCTGCCACAACATACTCACATACCTACACCCTTGGGCGAACCACGCAATAGCTTGTGATTCAATCACCACTTCGCAGGAGTTACCCACATTGCACCACTGAGTCAAGGATTCCCGGTCCGTCTCATTGGGTCTTTGCATGCACATTGCCAGAGTCTGTAGCCTATTCGGCCTCTTGTACGTGCTTGAGAAGTTGCTGATGAACAAATCCTCAAAGTCCAACCAACAGTTAATACTTCTTGGCGGCAAATTGTTCAACCAGACCCTTGTTGGTCCTTCTAAAAACTGGGGCACATATCTCACTGCCCACCTCAAGTTGCATGTGGCAATATTCACTGTTGTTGCATAATCAATGAGCTAATCATCCGGTTTTGTGTTTTCATCATATGTCTTCGTTCCTCTGGCTAATTGGAAGTCCGCCATAGGTGGTTCTCTCATTATTCGAGGTCCAAAGCATGTTGGACCCGGAGGACCTTGCACTTCAATTATCTCTGGCCTATAGATGTGATCCAACTGTAGCCTTGCATCAGCTGGCTACAAGTTCCTATTTCCCAGTCTTGATCCAATCACATGGGGCTCTGCTCTAGGAAACCTGGTGTCAGCCATTGCCGAATAACCATCATTGTATCTATCCTGACCCAGACAGGCATTCTGTTGCTGCATTGTCGGGCCAGTGCTTCTCTCCTACTGAGTTATATATTGTTGTTGTTGTTGCTGAGGTGGGTTTTGTCCTGCACCTATTGAGTTACGTTGTCTGGCATTGCTGTTGGCAGCGTTTCCTTGATAGGCATTGCCTTGGTCATGGTTACCTCGACCAGCTTCACCCCGGCTGGCACTGTGACGATCTTCCTCAACTTGCACTGATTTTACTTTCCCTGCCTTTACCGGGTCATACAGGACTATCTGCTTATTCCATCTTGCCGGTGTCACCACTTCTTCCCTTCTAGGGTGATCATGAGGAGATGATGCCGCCCCAGCAGACTTTGCCAGGTTACCCCTCGCCGAATGAACTATGTGGGAACCTCCTAGTATTGCCAGGTTTGCTTTGAGTATATCCTCATTCTGCTTATGCGCCACCCTTACCAAGTGGTTTACTCTCTCCTGCTGCCTCTCCCGAACTTCTCCGGTTAGACCCTCTAACTCAGACGATGCTGCCTCTGCAGTCCTAAGGTTCTTCACCGGGGTACTGTACCTCTCCAGTCATGTTGTTACTAGTGTAACAGTTTGCCCTGGCTTAGGCACATACTCCTTGTCTATCTCAGTAATCAAGTTTCTGCCTCTAATTTTTACTCCATCTATTCGGTTTTCTTTTGCATACTCATGCAGAGTGATATTCAGTGAATGCTGTAATTTAGCTACCGTCTTTTCCCCAGCTAACATTTTCTGCCTAGTCTCCTCTAGCTCGGCCTATGCCTGAGCCAGATCTAGTGATGGTGCTATGGGTGCTACTAAGCTATCTATCGCCTCCTGCAGTACATTCTCTAGCCTCTCTAGTGGAGGGGATCTAGATCTTGCCTACTTCAGTGTAGTGTCCAGATCTAGCGCCGGGTCCTTGCTTGCTCCTGCATCTGGCGCTGTCATCATGACCTCAACGCAACTATCGGGGCGAGTGATACGCGAGCCGTGAGCCATGCTAAGAGGTGGTTCGCCTCCCTCGATAACATGTTGTGGGTTGATGCAGGACTCGTCGACACTGACATAGATCTTGTGGGTGCGAAGCTTGATGAAGAGGCCGTTGCACGATGGAGGGTTCCTGCCGAAGCTACCAACATTGTCGCTGACATAGTCCAGCCCTCCAAACTGCAGAACGAGCCCGGAGACGATGTGTTCGCTGGTGGCGACGATGTTTCCTGTCCAGATATTCACTCTTGCTAGCGCCGCTAGCCACACGGTGGGTGCCAACTGTCGTGGTGGTGGCACGACAGATGCCATGTATAGGCTAAAGGTGGGGCCAATGAGCGCTAGAGGTATCTAGGGAGCGATAGTGTGGTGATTCCACAACAGATGTTTGTATTTCTCTTATCGATGGTGGATTACAAGGGCTCCTTCTGCTGTTTATGGGAAGGAGACTACTACTCTTACTACCCACAGCTACCTCTCTAGGGTTTTCCCTTAGTAAAAATGGCCGAACCTCTCTATGGAGATCCTGCCCCTCCTTCGTGGTTGGCTAGGTTACAAGTTATGTCATACATGGAAGGCATATTCACTGAATATGCCTCTCCCAAAACAGCAAAGCGGTGCTCCTATTTTCTTTGTCCAAGCTAATCCAGACTGAACCCCTCCGTGGCGTAAGCCTCACTGAACCCCTCTGCGGCGCATCATCATCCGACATAGCCAACATCACCCGACATGGGCAATGTCACCTTTGTTAGCCCGTACTCGTTGGTCCATCGCTCATTCCGCTTCGCTCACACTACAGTGGAGAGAGAAAACCTTTGACCAAAAAGATTCCTTCCTTCCCTCCTAAGCCAAGTGGTAACCCGTCTTAGGCCTAGCTAACTCGGCCCCGTGGGTACCTGAAGGGTTCCGTAGTAGAAAACAAAAAAATTCTATCTACTCGAACACTAATATTAGGATGTATACTATGTAGACATAAGCAATGGAAGAGAAAGACGGTATTCATACCTTTGAAGACCGAGGCACGCCTTACACAGGAAGGTGTATATTGATGAAGACGAGCAGCATCTCAAATGTGGTGCCTCTGAAGTTCGTCACACGTCCGGTGTAGGTGACGTCAACCGGACTCCGATCCAGCCGAGCAGCGGAAGAAGTAGATGCCGGATCGCGGATCACACGGCGGTGATGTGAAAGTGGAGAACTCACCCACGAGGTCCTCCCCAATATTACGAAGAAGTCCTCAATGGATGATAGAGAGAGAATGATAGGGAATGGGATGATTCCAAAGGTGGAGGGGAGACCCCTATATATAGTGGGAGGGGGCACACCACCTATAGGCCAGGCGGTGTAGGACTAATCTCCACACCCGCCTGCCACATAGGGGCAGCCGCCGGCCCTAGGTGGGCCCCACTGAGGCGGCCCACCAAGCCCAGGCCAGCTGGCCCCCTCTCCCTATACGCCTTGCCTCTTGGGCCTCCCCTTCGGGTGAGGACCATTAGCATTGGGCTGCCTTTAATAATAAAATAAAACATGTATTTGATATTAATTCTCCAATTAACATTCAAATACTCATACTATCTTATTCCTTTACTCCAGAACACCTTGCGGACCCCTTCCGATCTCCATTAGAGGTTACCCGGAACTATTTTGGTTTCTCTCTCTCTTTTTCTCCTACGATACATCATCTACCCTAAGCGTCCCCACCCTTAAGAGTGACATCCTTCGGTTCGAAAACACTCCAGACATGATCGAGACTACCCTCACATCAATGATCAATAGAGGGACCTGGATGGCCATGTGACCCCCGTGCGTTCCACGAATATATTCGATCGAACCATGAGATAGTCGTTTCCCGTTCCCTTTGTCATTTGATACCTAATTCATCTGAGACTTGATCTTGGGTATCCCCATACCATAGTTCGGTATCGTTACCGATGAACTTGTTTACTCGTTCTTATGTCATTGCATTCTTACCATAGTTCGGTATCAGTCACATGCTTGCAAGCTTCATTAATGCAACGTCACTGAGATGGCCACATGTATCTATCAGTTACATGGATTAGACCAATCCTTGTCTTGATATGTACTCCTCTACGCATCCCTTTGGAAAACCTGAGTGGCACCTTTTTTGATCACCCTTTTATGAGATGATTCTTGATAACCATCTAAGCTTCCTCTAGAATGGTGATTTGCATTACCTCATAGTCAAAGGATCAGGTTGTGAGGTTCTCTTTGTTTTATCATCAATGGTGAACTTTGTAACTAGATCTCATTTAAGATATAATGATCGGATGTTTGTCTATCATGTCATTCAACTAATGACATGACCTCATTGTCAATTGGTATAAATGCACATGATCTTGAAACCCGGATCATCCTCATGACCAATGCACTAGTTCGCTAGAGGTATTTGCATACCACACGTGTGTTTCATATTAACAAAGTTATAGCATGATATGAAACGTATTATGAACTTATAGGAGATATATCAAATAATACACTTTATTATTTGCCTCTAGGGCATAACTCCTTCAGTCTCCCACTTGCACTAGAGTACACATAAAACTAGTTTACAATTGGCAGGAACCTAACACCAATGGAATCTCGGCGTTGTTCATGGTTGTCTTGTTAGAGAGCTTTGGTCAAAGGATCTACCATATTCAGTTCCGTATCTACTTTGCAAATCTTCACTTCACCTTCATCAACATTCTGCCAAATGACGTGAAATCTAAGCTTGATGTGTTTGGCTGTGGAATGAGTCATCGGTTCCTTTGTGTTTGCAATAGCTCCTGTGTTGTCACAATAGATCGTCACGGGGTCTTGCGCACTTGGAATGACTCCTAGTTCGATGACGAAATTCCTTAGCCAAACAACTTCATTCGCTGCATCAGCCGGAGCAATGTATTCAGACTCCATTGAGGATTGCGCCACCACCGGCTGCTTCTTACTCTTCCAGCTTACCGCCCCATAATTTACTAGGAACACAAATCCTGTTTGAGACTTCGAGTCATCTTGATCTGAGTTCCATCTTGCATCCATGTAACCTATTACTGATGACCCACAAGTATAGGGGGTGTATCGCAGTATTTTCGAGGGAAGTGAAACCCAATTTATTGATTCGACACAAGGGGAGCCAAAGAATATTTATTAGCCTTAACAACTGAGTTGTCAATTTAGCTGCACCTGGAAACAATCTTACTCACAGCAGTTTATCAGTAGCAATAGTTTTATAGTACGAATAGCAAAGTAACAGCATTAGTAAAGTAAAGACAACAGTAACAATAGTAGTAAACAGTGGGATTCGAGTGCGGTAGGCATAGGGATGGATGGACGGGCGTTGCATGGACAAGCCAATTCACATAGCAATCAGAACATAGGGCAATTGCAGATAAATAAGATAAAGCATCCAAGTACTAGATAATCCTAGGCATGTGTTCCACATATAGTCATACGTGCTTGCAATGAGAACTTGCACACCATCTTTTGTCCCGCCAGCCCGTTTGCAGCGGGGCCTCAACGGAACTACTGGCAATTAAGGTGCTCCTTTTAATAGAGCACTGGAGCAAAGCATTAACACTCCGTGAACACATGTGATCCTCACATCAAATCTATTCCCTCCGGTTATCCCGATTTCTGTCACTTCGGGGCCATTGGTTCCGGACAACAACATGTGTATAGACCATAAAAAATACTATCATAATGAATCAATAACATGTTCAGATCTAAAATCATGGCACTCGGGCCCTAGTGACAAGCATAAGCATAACAAGGCGCAACAAAGTCATAAAGCACTAATAGAAGATCCTAGGCACCATGCCCTAAGAGTCTGATGCCATTACATGAACGATCTCATCCAATCCCTACCATCCCCATAGCCTACAGCAGGGGATTACTCACTCATGGATGGGGGAAACATGGATGGTCGATGGAGAAGCGATGGTGATGATGATGGCGATGATATCCTCCAATTCCCTGTCCCGGCAGGGTGCCCGAACGGAGTTTCTGGTGCTGTTTCATGGAATCTGGTGGTGGTGGCGGAGCGGAACTCCTTCTGGAAAAACGTCGAACCCCCCGGAGTTTTTAGATCAGAAGGCTTCTTATAGGCGAAGAGGGAGACCGAGGGGGTGCCTGGGGGCCCACACCACCCCCTGGCGCGGCCTGGCCTAGCCCGTGCCACCAGGTGGTGTGGCCACCCCCTGGCTCTTCTCCGTCTCATATTCTGGCTCCGTGAGTGATGACCCACAAGTATAGGGGGTGTATCACAGTATTTTCGATAAGTAAGAGTGTCGAACCCAACGAGGAGCAGAAGGTGCTGGCTAGTGGTATGGATCAGGAATTCTCTGCAAATACTTAGCAAACAGATTTTAGGGGTTTTCGATAAAGCAAGTAAACAAAGTACGAGTAAATAAAAGACAGTAGGAATAAATGCAGCAAGTGGCCCAATCCTTTATGCAGAAAAGGACAAGCCGGTTGTATTACTTAAGATGACCAAACGTTCTCGAGGACACATGGGAAGACTGTCAAGTGCTTTCACTTCATATAGTTGATTAATCTTCTTTAGTTGCTAAGTATTGTGTGGGTGAACCTGTGCTAATGTACCGACCTTGCTAGGACTAATACATACTTGTGATTATACCCCTTGCAAACATCCGTAAGTACAAGAAAGTAATTAAGGTAGAAACCTAACCACAAATTTAAACTCTAAGACCCTTACGTCCCTTGTGCAATGGTTTCCTAACGGGGGTTCAGGTTCTGTCACTCCGGCAACCCCTACGATTAGTTGCCAAATACACAATGCATTCCCCTAGGACCATATAGGTGAAGTGTCATGTAGTCGATGTTCACATGACACCACTAGAAGAAGTACGCCACAACTTAAATAACAAACTATTGAATCTTTCTCAACACAACTCCACTACTAACAACATGACTTCTCCCATGTCCTCAAGAACAAAACAAACTACTCATGAGACATCATATGGATCATCATCACAGATGGAATAATGATATATAACAATCTGAACATAAACAATAATGCAACGGTTCACTCAATAGCATCAACTACAAAGAGTAATCAACACCGGGAAAGTTTCCCCTATGAACTAATGCAAGATTCAACACAATTGTTACAGCAATATGGAGATGGTGATGAGGGTGCTGATGGTGATGATGGTGGTGGTGATGATGATGATGATGATGATGATCCCGATGAAGTCCAGCTTGATGGTGGTGATGATGGCGATGATATCCCCTCTCCGAGAAGGAATTCCCCCGGCAGAAATCTGTCTGCCGGAGAGATCTTTCTCTCTCGGTGTTTTCCGCCCCGCAGAGGTGGCAGAATCTTTTTTTGGTCGCTCCTCGAGATTTAGGGTTTCGGGAGGATGATATACGCTAGAGGGGAGAGCCAGAGGTGGGCCAGGACGGCCACACCACCTGCTGGCGCGACCTAGGGCTGCCCGCGCCAGGGGGTGGTGTGAGCCCCCTGTGGCCCATCTCCACTCCGTCTTCTGGCATCTTTAGTCTTCTGGAAAAATAGGATTTTCCGTATATTTTCCCGGATTTTCTGATCTTCGCAAATTTTGCCTCCAAACAGCACCTTTTTCATCAGAATCCTGACTACAGCGGTCCATGCTCCAAGAGTCATCAACCATGCAAAAACAGATGAAATAACATAAGTATCACCTCTCAATACGAAATATATCAATGAATAATAGTGAATTAAAACATAGAATAGTGATGCAAAATGGACGCATCAACCCCCCCCCCCCAGCTTAGACTTCACTTGTCCCCAAGCAAAACTGAGCTCAATAAACCTGGCCTCAGGTTTATGGAGTGAAGAGTCGATAAAAGAATACGGACAAGAAGCATCACAATCATCAAATACACATATCATAATAGAAGACAACTCACTATTATATAACTCAACTTGCAATGAGGAAAGGAAACACAATAAAGATACATAAAGTGAATCATAATTGGTAATGGCAAACTTAGCTGTTGGTCGAAGAATAGTTGATAATTTGCTGGAGTTCACAAATAGCTGGTTTTCAATGATAGCTTTCAAAGTAGTAAACATCAAGATAAGAGCAATGTGCAAAACAAGGAACATAAGAAACATGATTGAATAAATCATCATATGAATGAAACACAACAACTCAAAATACTTGCTGAGATAGGAGGGAATAGGTTTACTGACTCAACTACAAAGTAAAAGAAAGGCCCTTTGCAGAGGGAAGCAGGGATTGCAAGTCTCATAAAGAGCTCCCAAAAATTATGGTACTTACTAGCTTTCAGCTCTCATTGCCACTATCATAGGCATCTTTTGGTGGTTAAGGTTAAAGTGACACAACTAAGAGGATATGCTTGACAAGTTATAAGTTGAAATCTCATGCCCCTTACTTATGAGTACCAATCCTCATGCTACTGAACTTCAGTCACGAGCAAGCTCTTGTCATTGTAAATACATGCGTATCATTGAGAACCGCCAACGGGGTACCCCTTGCACATGACACAGGAGCTATCCCATAATCAAAATGACAAGGCAAGCAGACAGTAAGCATCTCAGCGATCTTTTTATTTGATATTTGCATAGGTTTTTATTGAGGATGCTTCATAGAATGCTCACTATAGTTATGCTGCAAGTTTCCACCATGATTAGGCATGGCTTAGGCTAGCGGCCCAGGCGTTTCTCTAACACACATATAAACTCCATGATCTTACAAGTTCCACTTTTATTTCACACCGCTGGGGTCCATAAGCAAAAGGACATGATATCAACTAGGTACAAATTACCAAATGAAGTGGTGAAAGCGGTCCCCATGATACATGGTTCTGCTAACTTCAACTCAAAAAGTGCAAGCATATACGCAACAAAGAAGGACCCAGTGGTTCAAGTTTATTAAATGCAAGAAAGTAAATTGTGCCATCAAGTTCGTGAGAGCTTTGATCACTAATTTTCACATAACAAGATTAATTTGGGAGGTAGATAAAACAAGAATATACTTGGAATAGCAATGATGCTACTAGGTAGGTTTGGTGGACACGAATGTCTTGGGTTTGGTTTAAAGGAGGTGGATGCACGAGAAGAATTCCCTCTCAGTACAGGTTTTTGGCTAGCAAGGCTGGGTAGCAAGTACAAGAGTTGAAGGAAACAACCAAACATACAAGCGATAAAGACAAACATGCAATCTTCCTTGGAAGCACAAAAGATATTAACTAGATAATACTAGACTTATGAGCAAATCAAGAAAGAAAGATGATGAAATTATTTTTCTTTAAAGTACTTCTATCTTTTTCATTCAACTCTCCAAAATAGTGTTGCTACTGACCGAGCCAGGTTTGCCAAAACCAACTAAATTAACTCAATGATCCCAAAGTGATACCAATACTAACGACAAGATCAATCATATAACCACGAGTTGAAAACTAATATAAGCTATGAAAAAGAGTGAATGATAGAACTTCTCATTAATATTCCATAACGGAAACTCACACCAAGGGATACATATCTAACGAGAGAGGGGACACTTCCATAATGCAGACTATCCTACATAATAACTTCTCTATTCATGATATGACTCTACTAATAAGATAAAAAGATAGAAGATAGTGATGTGATACCGCGGCACTCCCCCAAGCTTGGAACAAACCAAGGGGATGCCAAAACTGATGACGAATAACTCCTTTGGTGGTGGTGGTATCCTCTCATCTTCGTCCGTCTTCTAGGGTAAGGGCTTCCCATCAACAAAGGACATCGTGGTTTCCAACATCCTGAAACTTGCAGCAGCACTTATGCGTTTAAATCTAGCCTCATACTCATAGTTTTGATTTTGAACGTCATAAAACTGTGCTTGCAGTTCGTTGGTTGTTTGGCGGAGTGAGAGGACTTTGTCTTTGAGTTCAGCAGTCTCCTTTTGGTGCTCGGTGATGAGTTCGGAACAAATCTTATGGATGATATCCACTTTGCGCTCCGCCATCTTCTTGTACCTAAAGACTTCTTGCTCCAGTGCTTCCATCCTGTCCTCCAGACTTCCTTCACCTTTAGGGCCTTGAACCCCTTTAATCCGGACCTCCCCACCTTCGAGCAACAACTCCTTGGGATGAATCTTCAACTCTCTCATGTATGGGTTGATGATCTCTTCTAAGGAATCTCCCTCGGCTGATCCAGTGGAAGACATTGTGGCTAAAAATCTCGGATTCTACCTGGCAGAAATAGATCGAAACAAAAACACAACGAAAAGACGATATACGAACCTCGGAAGATCCGGGGGTTATATATTACGAAGGTTCATGTCAAAAGGAAGGTACTGGGAGAAAACGAGTCGGAGGCGGAGTCCGGGGTGGACTCACCACCTGGTGGAGCGGCCAGGGGAGGGCCCGTGCCACAGGGAGGCGTGGGCCACCCTGGCTCCGTTTCTGTCCCTTTTTCACTTCGTAACTTTCCATATTGACTGAAAACTGCAAAAATATAGTTGGATAGTATTTTCGCGTAACTTTCCTTATCAAAACTGTTACCTATTTGAAAACGGACTCTACAGGTCTCTGAATTTGGTATCTAGTAGATTCTTCCGGAGTCATCACTTGAATAACATCAATATCTTCATCTTCATATACTTATTACTTGAGTCATAAAACCCTTCTCTTCCTTATTACACCATTATCTCCACTTCCTGGAAATTTCTTTCACACAAAACTTCACACAGTTCTTATTAGCAACATTAATATAAGTGAAGTGATATAACCTTTTGAGTCCACCATCAACTGAAAACCATCAAAACATAAGCTACTTTAGCAACTCCTTCCGAAAACCCAAAAAGAATTCAAAAAGAAAATCAAATAAAAAAGCAAATGCAAGATTAGCAAAATCTGTCAAAGCAGACCAGCGGGTAAAGATCAATTTTTTCGAAAATCTTATCTTGCTCAAATCAAAAAGTTCAAAACTAACGAAAGTTAAATAAAAACCTGGGGCAGAAGCACAAAAAAGTACAGCTCAAACCGATATATAGAGATCTCTCACGAATTTGTACGGTGAAGCAAAAAAATCTGTTTCGGGACAGCAACTTCCCTAAATATTACTTCTCTCATTAGAGGTTGATCTTGACACAAAAACCAAACAAAACGGATAAGGAGCGGTTATTACTGAAGTAATAACTTCCAAGACTCAAAGAAACAAACACAAACTGAAAGCAAAAACAAAATTGGGTTGTCTCCCAAAAAGCTCTTTCTTTATAGCCATTAAGATGGGCATGATAATTTTGATGATGCTCTCACAAGAATATGAATTGAGGTGAAAGAGAGCATTAAGAAGAAAAAATACACATGTTTAAGTCTAACCCACTTCATATGCAAGGAAATTTTGTAAACAAACAAGTTTTTGAAACCAGAGGCTACTTGCATAAGAAGGCAAAACAAGTGCAACACAAAAACTTTCAGCGTAAAATGAGGAAACTTGATATTATTGAGATGCATAAAAACACTTTTCCCTCTCTCATAATAACTTTCAGTATCATGCATAAACTTAACAATGTAGCTATCACAAGGACCATCATAGCGATGATCTCTTATTCTAATAGAAAACACAGGAATACTAGCTCTCATAACACTACTTTGTGAAAAAATATTAGAGGTATCCTTACAAAGGATATGGTGTCCCTCTTCTTCATATTTAGTAACAAAGTCTTTCACATTTGTTATTATGGGTTCATCAACCATTTGTTTATTAGGTTCAACAGCCTTATTCATACTTTCATTAACCATACTAGCTATCATAGAATGTTCCCTTATCTTAACTGGGGAAGGCATTTTCTCAATGTAAGGTTCAGGTAAAACATGATTAGCAGTATAAACTTCAGTCTTTCTTGCAGGAACACTCTTAGCAATATCTTTATAAGGTTCATGATACTTATTCCACTTCTTTTTAGGCACTTCAATATAGGAAGCAAAAGCCTTAAAATAAGAAGCAATAGCTTGAGAGTCTAGACCATAAGCATTTTTAATATTTTGAAAGTCATCAGTTCCCATAAAAGATTCAATGCATTCATAATCATAATTTATACCTAACTTTCTACCTTTGTCATTCTCCCAGGCTTCAGCACTGTCTTGAATACGGTCGAGAAGATCCCATTTAGCTTCTTCTTCCATACGGGTGAATGATCCAGCACAAGAGGCATCCAATAAATCCTTGTCATGTAGAGGGAGCCTTTCATAGAAGTTGTTGATAATAATATTTTTGGGGAGCTCATGAATGGGACATTTGAGCATTAATAACTTCAGTCTCCCCCAAGCTTGAGCTGTACTCTCTCCATCAAGAGGCCAAAAGTTGTATATTTGATTCCGATCTTTATGAATCTCACTAGGAGGATAAAACTTTGAATAAAAGAGAGGCACTATTTCCTCCCATTCCAGAGCTTGACCATTCTTCAGCAGCTTATACCATTCCTCAGCTCTTCCTTTCAGTGATAATGAGAATAACTTCTTCTTAACTTGATCTGTAGTAATACCTGCACACTTGAACAACCCGCATAATTTGTGTATAAAGAGTAAATGATCACCGGGATGGACAGTTCCATCCCCAACATAGTAGTTATCCATAACACGATCAATAATTCTTGTATGTATTTTGAAAACATCATTCTCAGCAGGTGGTGGTTTATCTACTACCTTAGCAGTGGTAGTAGAATTACCAAATAAGAAACTCAGCGAATTATCCATAACAAAAATAAAGCAACTAGCAGAAGTAAACAATACTCACAGTAGAAGTTTCCTTTACCAGTTCCACTCTCCAATAGCGCTTCACTCCCCGGCAACGGCGCTCGAAAATAGTCGATGACCCACAAGTATACGGGGTGTATCGCAGTATTTCCGATAAGTAAGAGTGTCGAACCCAACAAGGAGCAGAAGGTGCTGGCTAGTGGTATGGATCAGGAATTCTCTGCAAATACTTAGCAAACAGATTTTTAGGGGTTTTCGATAAAGCAAGTAAACAAAGTACGAGTAAATAAAAGACAGTAGGAATAAATGCAGCAAGTGGCCCAATCCTATGCAGAAAAGGACAAGCCGGTTGTATTACTTAAGATGACCAAACGTTCTCGAGGACACATGGGAAGACTGTCAAGTGCTTTTGCTTCATATAGTTGATTAATCTTCTTTAGCTTGCTAAGTGTTGTGTGGGTGAACCTGTGCTAATGTACCGACCTTGCTAGGACTAATACATACTTTTTGATTATACCCCTTGCAAACATCCGTAAGTATAAGAAAGTAATTAAGGTGGCAACTTAACCACAACTTTCAACTCTAAGACCCTTACGTCCCTTGTGCAATGGATTCCTAACGGGGGTTCAGGTTTCTGTCACTCCAGCAACCCCTACGATTAGTAGCCAAATACACAATGCATTCCCCTAGGCCCATATAGGTGAAGTGTCATGTAGTCAACGTTCACATGACACCACTAGAAGAAGTACACCAAAACTTAAATAACAAACTATTGAATCTTTCTCAACACAACTCCACTACTAACAACATGACTTCTCCCATGTCCTCAAGAACAAAACGAACTACTCACGAGACATCATATGGATCATGATCAGAGATGGAATAATGATGTATAACAATCTGAACATAAACAATAATTCAACGGTTCACTCAATAGCATCAACTACAAAGAGTAATCAACACCGGGAAAGTTTCCCCTATGAACTAATGCAAGATTCAACACAATTGTTACGGTAATATGGAGATGGTGATGAGGGTGCTGATGGTGGTGATGATGATGATCCCGATGAAGTCCAGCTTGACGGTGGTTTTGATGGCGACGATCTCCCCTCTCTAGGAAAGAATTCCCCCGGCAGAAATCTGTCTGCCGGAGAGATCTTTCTCTCTCGGTGTTTTCTGCCCCACAGAGGCGGCGGAATCTTTTTGTGGTCGCTCCCCGAGTCTTAGGGTTTCGGGAGGATGATATACACAAGAGGGGAGAGCCAGAGGTGGGCCAGGGCAGCCACACCACCTGGTGGCGCGGCCTAGGGCTGCCCGCGCTAGGGGGTGGTGTGGGCCCCCTGTGGCCCATCTCCACTCCGTCTTCTGGCATCTTTAGTCTTCTGAAAAAATAGGATTTTCTGTATATTTTCCCGGATTTTCTGATCTTCACGAATTTTGCCTCCAAACAACACCTTTTTCATCAGAATCCTGACTGCAGCAGTCCATGCTCCAAAAGTCATCAACCATGCAAAAATAGATGAAATAACATAAGTATCACCTCTCCATACAAAATATATCAATGAATAATAGTGAATTAAAACATAGAATAGTGATGCAAAATGGACGTATCAGTGAGTCTTCCGGAAAAATAGGAACTTTGGCTTTTGTCCCATCCAATTCCGAGAATATTCATTTTCTGACTTTCGTGGAACCAAAAACAGCAGAAAACAGGCAGCTGGCACTGTAGCTCTTGTTAATAGGTTAGTCCAAGAAATCATATGAAAAGTACTCCAAAGTGTGGAGAAAACACAAGAAAGTGGATAAAACCAAACATGAAACATCAAAAATTATAGATACATTTGTAATGTATCAACATCCCCAAGCTTAACTCCTGGTCGTCCTCGAGTAGGTAAGTGATAAAAAGAAAGAATAATTTTTGAGGTGACATGCACCATCAAAGACTTGGTCAAAGTATTTGTAAAACATTCAAAGCTGGGATCATAGTACTTCAATCATAACATGAAAGACAAAGTTCTAGCAATAAGACATAGCAACTATGTTGCAACATGAAAAGGCACAAACAAAAGATTCATGAATAACAATGCTTTGCAAGATGTTTGTTTGTTTCACATAAAGAAAACATAGCATAGTGGCATTTAGCTTGTCCCTCATAGAGTATCAAACATAAATGCATAGGACACCTTAGAAGTTTACAAGAGTGACTAGATACAAATAGTTTAAAACACGCAATATCAAGGTATGCATCAATAAACAAGTCTTGGGACAGTGCACATAGAACTAAGAATGGCCACTATGCTCTCAAGAAAGTGCTCATAGAATGTGTGGAGACTCAACAAGGAAATGAACAGGTTCTGAAAAGTTTGAAAGGCTTCCAAATGCTGAAAGTATGGTACTCATTGGCTTTGAGCTCTCATTGCCCCTATCATAAGCATTTTCAATGTGGTTAAGGTGAAAGTGAGGTCCAATATGAGTTATATGCATGACAGACTATAAACTGAAAATCCCATGTCCCTTGAGTACGAGGACCGCTCCTCATGCTACTCATCTTTAGTTACTGGTAAGTTCTTGCATCGTAAATATGTGCATATCATAGAGAACCGCCAACGGGGTACCCCTTGCCCGATGATACGGAAGAATCCCCATATCAAAATGACAAGGCAAGCAGACAATGAGTATCTCAGCAATCCTCGTATTTACCATGGGAAAATGGTGCTTTTTTCTCTCTTTCCTCTTTTCATAAATCTCTTTTATTTTCTTTTTCTCAATAGCTATCTATCTTTTTTATAAGAAGAATGCTTCATAGATATCATTATGGTTACGCTGCAGGTTTCCGCCATGTCAGCATGGATTAGACCAGCGGCCCAGACGTTTCTCTAACACACATACATAACTCCATGGACCTACAATCTCCCCTTTTATTTCACACCAACGACATCCGCAAACAAAAGAGCAAGGTATCAACTGGGTATATATTTACAAGTGTTGAAAGTGTTCCCCGTGACAGCACGGTTCTGCTAATCCCTAGCCTATAATTTGTGAGCATATAACTTTCATGGACAGTCACAATGGTTCAGGTTTATTAAGTGCAGAAAATAAAGTGTGCCATCAAGTTCGTGAGAGCTTTACTAACTAACTTTCTCATAACAAGCAAACATTTTATTCGGAAGAAAACAAGGCATATTGAATATGCACGGAAGTAGCAAATGATGCTAATAGGTAGGTATGGTGGACACTTTGGCAATATTTGGTTTTGGGGAGTTGGAAACATGAGTAAAACATACTCAGTGAATGTGAAGGCTAGCAATAGTAACGGAGCGACAAACGAGAGAGCAATAATGGCCATAATCATGTAGAGCGACAAAACATCATTGATCAAAGCATAAAGTGATACTTCAAGTTGAAAACTAAAGGGTCATAAAGGCTTATGGTGACTTGGGATAGTCATAACATGGTGTGAGCATGTGCCAAGTCAACCCAAATAAAGCATCAAAGGAGAATACCACTATACTATGCTTTAATATGCTAAAACAACGCATGATTCATCCAAGGCACATTAAGCAATCTCAATTGTTTATAACAAGTCATGCTACAGCAAAGAATACTAAGTATAAAGCCAAAACAATATCAAGCATGGCATGACAAAGCATAGGCCACAGTCAAAAACAAGCTCTCTTTACCACATAAGCATGAGCTTTCCTACTCTTTTCCAAACCAAACCAAACTATTTGAACACCAATGTATGAAAGAGGAGGTCCAACCAATTTATTCAGCAAACTAAGAAAACCAAGCAAACAAATACCAAAACAAAAAACGAAAAAGAAGACGCTCCAAGAACAACACAACTGTGCATGAAACAATAAAAATGAAGTGGTTGGAAGAAACCTGCGATTTTTATTGATGAAGAAGGGGATGCCTTGGGCATCCCCAAGCTTTGACGCTTGTACTTCTTGGATATTTCTTAGGGTGACACGCGTGGCATCCCCAAGCTTGAGCTTTAGTCCATCCTTCATCTCATTACTCATTCATTCCATACACCTGCAATTTTTCCTTCATACAAAACTTCACACAATCTTTATTAGCAACATTAGTGCACTCAAGATAATATGTCTAAAGGTTCAGTTCTAACACCAATAAACTTCCATTATAACACAAGCTACTGTAGTACTTCTCTCAAAAAGCTCAATTCCCCAAAAGAACTCAAAAAGGAACCAACAAGAAGGAAATGCAAATAATGGCAGAAATCTATCAAAACAGACCAGCAGATAAAGACGAATTTTTCCGAAGACCTTCTGTTGCTCAAATCAAAAAGTGTTTAACTAACGAAAGTTAGATAACAACCCGCGGCAGAAGCACAAAAATTCACGCCTCAAAAAGAAGTTCAGAAATTTTACACGAATTTGTACGGTGAAGCACATAAATCTATTTCGGGACAGCAACTTTCCCAATCATTACTTCTCTCTCATTAGAGGTTAATCTTGGCACAAAAAGCAAATAAAAAGGATAAGGAGCGGTTATTACTGAATTAATAACCTCCAAGACTCATCTAAAACTTTTGGGTTATCTCCCAATCAGTACTTTTCTTTAACGCCTTTAAGTTAGGCATAAGCAAAAACTAAAATGGATAGAATAGAAGTAAGCGGAGATAATCATGGTGAAAACATTGTTTTGTTCAATGAAATCCTTTTGTTAACAAGGTTGATCAGGTCTTGCTACCAAAACAACTCCATATGAGACAAAACTTTGTATTCCATCAATGATTATGTTACCTCAACCTTGATAGCAATGGTCCACGTCATAATAGTTTCAAATTTTTCTCTTGGTATGGGACAATATATTTCTCCAACTTGAATGCCCTCAACATGTTCAATTGAATTCAAACCATAAGTCCTTTCAATCTTCTTGGGGAAATAGACAGCATGTTCCTTGTCATTAACATTGAAGGTCACCTTTCCTTGATTACAATTGATAATAGCTCCTGTAGTATTAAGAAAAGGTCTCCCAAGAATAATAGACATATTATCATCTTCAGGCATTTCAAGTACAACAAAATCAGTTAATATCAAGCAATTATGAGCCACTTGGACAGGTACATCCTCACATATACCAACAGGAATAGTGGTAGATTTATCAGCCATTTGCAAAGATATATCAGTTGGTATTAACTTTTCTAGTTGAAGCCTCTTATAGGGAGAGAAAGGCATAACACTAACTCCAGCTCCCAAATCACACAAAGCAGTTCTAACATAACTATTCTTAATAGAGCAAGGGATAGTTGGAATTCCTAGGTCTCCAAGTTTCTTAGGAACCTTACCATTAAAGGAATAATTAGCAAGCAAAGTAGAAATTTCTTCATTAGGGATCTTCCTTTTGTTCGAGACAATATCCTTCATATACTTTGAGTAAGGAGGCAATTTAATAGCATCAGTCAAAGGAATTTGCAGGCATAAATGTTTCATCCACTCACAAAACTTATTATAGTGTTCATCTTCCTTTGACTTGTGTTTCTTATCAGGGAAAGGCATAGGTTTTCGGACCCAAGGTTCTCTTTCACTACCATGTTTCTTAGTAATGAAATCTTCTTTAGTGTATTTAGTATTCTTAGTGTGATTTCCAGGTTCTTCTTCAACTTTTTCTTCATTAGGAACTTCATTTTCTTCATGACCACTTTCAGTTTCAGCATCAGAGATAGATATACTATTAGGATCTATAGCAGGTTCAGATGGTTCTACAACAGTTTTATGTTTCTTTTTCCTTTTCTTAGGAGTAGCGCCACTATTTTCAGCTTGTTGAGAATCCTACTCAATTCTTTTGGGATGCCCCTCAGGATATAGAGGGTCCTGGGTAGCAGCTCCACTTATAGTTCTAATTTCATAAGCATGTTTTTCTTTAGCAGCATTAACTAGCAAGTCGTTTTGCACTTTAACGAGTTGATCTATTTGAGTTTGAACCATTTGAAATTGTTTAACAATAATTTTAACATCATTAGAGGTTGTTTCCACAATATCTTTCAACTCAACAATAGCTCTATTGTTTTCCATTAGATGATTTTGCACCCTTTTATTAAAATTATCTTGCTTAACAATAAAGATATCGAATTCTTCTAAGCATTGACCAGGAGGTTTAGAGTAAGGGATATCACCTTCATCAAAGTGTTGGAGAGAGTGTACCTCGATAGTGGATGAGTAGGGAATAGGCTTACATAATTCTTCTATAGGAGGTAAATTCTTGACATCTACAGATTTAATTCCCTTCTCCTTAAGACATTTCTTAGATTCCTTCATCACTTCATCATTTAATTCAATAACTCCCCTCTTCTTTGATGTTGGAATAGGCACCGGAATAGAAGGTTCAGGTACAATTATTTCAGGTATAGCTTGTTTAGGAGGAGTCCAATCTTCATAGTTCTTGCTTATTTTAGCCATTAATTCCTCAGCTTCCTTTGGAGTCCTATTCCTGAAAACACAATCAGCACAACTATCTAGGTATGTCCTAGATTCTTCGGTTAGTCCATTATAAAATATATCAAGAAGCTCATTCTTAGGTAATGGACTTCCAGCTTGTGCATGAATTAAAGCACAAAACCTTGCCCAAGATTCAGGCAATACCTCTTTTTCTCCCTGTTTAAAATCAAAAAGTTCCTACAAAATAGCATGTCTAGCACTAGGAGGAAAATATTTCTGCAGGAAAGTACTAATAAAGCACTCAGGGCTATCAATAGATCCAGGAGGTAAATTACTAAACCAAGTTTTAGCTTCTCCGTTTAGTGAAAAGGGGAAGATCTTGGCAACAAAGTAAGTACGGATCTCAATATCATCAGAAAACAAGCCACTCATGGTAGAAAGTTCATTCATATGTGCTACCGCACTTTCATTCTTAGTCCCACAAAAAGGTTCTTTCTCGACAATAGCTATGTAAGATAGATCAAGAGAGAAATCATAATCTTCATCTATAATGTTTATGGGAGAAGCAGCAAACTTAGCAATAGGAGACAATTTGGGTCTAATAGTACGCCTCTCAAGGAGACTCTTAGCAGCGCTCCTATCATGGGTGTTTTTACATTCTTTAATAAATTCATCGGTCATCTCAACATAACCATCTTCAATATCATAACTTTCACTAGACTTAGGTGAACTAACAGGTGTAGTAGTGTCTTCATTAGGAGTTTCGGTATTTCTAGCTATAGTTCTAGCAATCATAGCATCTAGGAAAGGACCTAATGAACCACTATTATCAAGCACAGTAGAAGCAGCATCATAAGCATCAGAAGTTTCAGATTCAGCAGTAGTAGCAGTGTGTGTAGCATGTGTATGTGGTGGTGTAACAAGCTTACTTATAACAGATGGTGAATCAAGAGCAGCAGAGGTGCTCAGAACCGTACCTCTTCTTGTAGTGGATGGTAAAATAGGAAACTTGCCATCACGAGACTTACCCATGATGGATGGATAGCAACAAACAATAGAGAATCCAAGTGAACTTGATAAATAAAGCTATGCTCCCAGGCAACGGCGCCAGAAAATAGTCTTGATGACCCACAAGTATAGGGGGTGTATCGCAGTATTTTCAAGGGAAGTGAAACCCAATTTATTGATTCGACACAAGGGGAGCCAAAGAATATTTATAAGCCTTAACAACTAAGTTGTCAATTCAGCTGCACCTGGAAAGAATCTTGCTCACATCAGTTTATCAGTAGCAATAGTTTTATAGTAGGAATTGCAAAGTAACAGCAGTAGTAAAGTAAAGACAGCAGTAACAATAGCAGTTAACAGTGGGATTCGAGTGCGGTAGGCATAGGGATGGATGGACGGGCGTTGCATGGACAAGACAATTCACATAGCAATCAGAACATAGGGCAATTGCAGATAAATAAGATAAAGCATCTAAGTACTAGATAATCCTAGGCATGTGTTCCATATATAGTCATGCGTGCTCGCAATGAGAACTTGCACAACATCTTTTGTCCTGCCAGCCCGTTTCCAGCGGGGCCTCAAGGGAGGGCTTGTTCGTCTGCGGTACCAAATTTGGCAGGCTAGCGCATGGCGGTACCTAAGTTGCCTGAAATCACCGCGTTTCGAAAAGTTGGGCCGCCAACTACCGAGAGGGGCCATTTCGATGCAAACTCGTCTCACCCCTACCAAATCCAAACATGCCGCGAAACTGCCCCGTGAAGTAGACGGTCGGGACCCTCATGTCAGTAATATTTCCGTGACGCGAGCGCCAACGTAGCAACCACGTAGGCGAAATGAGATACTAAAGGAGCATCGTGCGTTGACCAAATTCACAAATCCACCCCTCCGTCCTTTCGCATGAACCCTAGCACCGGCGGCGTCGAAACCCCCTCTCCAACCAGAATGATCTCATCGGGCATTTGACTTCCGGCGCCAAGTTGCTGTGCAGACTCGCTGTTACCGAGCTCTAATGCCGAATGTCGTGCCAGCCGTTGCGATGATCTAGCCCGCCTCTACCATCGACGAGCTGAGCAGCGCGGAGGATGGCAGATTCGTTTGCCGAGGAAGAAGTACTTCTGGCTAATTTTGGGTGAGCTACTCTTCCCTTTTCTTTTTGCACTACCTATAACTACTAGCTAGCTATTGGCATTACAGAGATATATCGAACATAGAATTGTTTGCTAGCACGACGCTGACAAACAATTCTTATCTTTTGTCTCCAATTTTCTATCAACTAGGATCTCCGCTGAACCCAACTACACAGTTCTGGTGAGCATCTGCGGCTACCTCGTTAAACAAGGACATGGGAAGAGCACGTGGAAACAGGCTCAGAGTCTGAAGATGGAAGTGGCACATGTGCAGTTATGCACTGTCCCTGGTTTGGTTGCTGGTGTGCGTGAACTTGCTGAAATGGGGCCAGAGCAGACTGCACGGTTCAGCCTCGTTGATGACTGAGGCTTCAAGGTTCCTATAGCGTGTGACGGTCAGCTAATTGGGTTGATGAAACAACATGTTAGGCTTCGCGTGGTTATGCTGGTGTGTAACATAGTGGATGAGGAAGCTCCTGCTACTGGGAGTCGCCCAGCTATTATTGGACAGGGAGGTCTAACTCAAACCCTTGCTGTTGTTGAGAAAAATGTGATTCCTCGTCCGTGACATGATTCTGTCAGGCAACCTCCTCGTAGGAGTCCCTGTATTGCCGTTGTGGAAAACTCTGCTCTAGAATCTGCTGGTACTAGTCTTCCCCTTCCCCGTGCCCGTGTTGCTGCGGCTGCTGCTCACCCAATCCATGCCGCTGTTGAGCAAACTAAGGCGTCCGGAGGCTGCCTCGTTGTTGTTGCCAAGACCGCCGCCTTGTGTGCTGCTCCTCCTCGAAACCGTCCTCAAGTTGTGCGAACCCGTGCTCTGGAATCTGCTGGTATTGGTCGTCCTCGTGTTGTTGTTGTTGTTGATCTGGACGCTATTGACCCAATCCCTGCCGCTGTTGAGAAAACTAAGGCTTCCGGAGGCTGCCCCACTGTTGTTGCAAAGAGTGATGCCTTGTCTGCTCCTCGAACCCGTGCTCGGGTTCAGCGAGCTGCTGGTCTGAAGCCAGCTCAAGGTCTGGACTCTGCTAGCACTCGAAACACTGCTGTTGTGGGAACTGCTCCTGATCGTCGAGGTGGCATGGCAACAACTAATCCTATTGTGGCTGCCGTTAGAAGGGGCCCTGCCTGTCCACCATGTAATGTAGCACCCGCTTGTAAGGGCCCTCGCCTTGCTCATGGTCCTGGTACATCCACCGAGGTTGATCCAGCTAACGATGACACTGGTGATGGCAGCGGTGGCATTGGGGCTGGGTCTGATGGTGCCGCTCCATCTCTCGAACCTCTCAGAGGTTTCTATCCTGAAGAACCTGATGATGGCAAAGTAATCGTTCGTATCAGTGTTGCGGATTATATTGCAAAATTAGATGATGGCACAGAAAAATTCTATGACGAGTTTGATTTAATCCTTGGCAGATACGACCCTGAAGTGGTAGAGTTATCTGACCTGATGGCATCGTTACGTGTGAAGGTGCTATGGGGGTCCTCCCAGGAAGCACGTTTGTTATATTGTGGTTACAGGAGCAAAAAGGCTATCGAAGTGAAAGATACCAGGGATTTACGCGTACCGTTTACAAGGAAACATTATAGAGGTGAAGTTTACTTCCACTTGGTAGTGCTCACCTCTGGAGAGGAATTGGAACTCGACAATAGAGATGATGGACTTTTAGATTGCATGCATGACCTGATCCATGGCATCACTAGGGCTGGTGCGACTGAGGGTGGCTTCGAACAGAGGAGAGTCTTATAGAGGAGCGTCATAAAGAGGAGCAGGAAGAGCATCCCCAGAAAGGGCACCCCAAAGAAGAACGTCACCAAGGGGACCATGCCAAAGAAGAGGACGCAGAGTCGCACGACAAAAGGCACCACGCCGGAGAGTACACCCCTGAGATCCAGTCAAAATGCCACACCGAACGGTAGCAGCAAAAACGCTAAGAGGGCTAGCACAATGGTGAACACTCCCAGGAGTGGTAGCAAAGAGGCGAAGATGGCCAGCACGGAGGCTACCACACCAGTGGGAGCAGAAAAAACACGAATTTGGAGCGGAACACGCCGCTGTCAGGGAATTATGCCAGCACAAAGGAGAACACGCCCATTAGTAGCAGCAAAAGGGCTAATTTGGAGCGGAACACGCCGCTGAGGTAAGGCAATAATGCCAGCACGAAGGAGAAGACGCCCAATAGTAGCAGCAAAAGGGCTAATTTTGAGCGGAACACGCCGCTGGGATTAGGCAATAATGCCAGCACGAAGAACACGCCCAATAGTAGCAGCAAAAGGGCTAATTCGAAGAAGAACACGCCACAGAGGTCAGGCAATAATGCCAGCACCCTAGAGCCAACACCCGTGAGGGGAGGCAGTAAGGAGATCACACCCAGGAGCGGTAGCAAAAGGCCTAGTTCGATGGGGAATGGAACGCGGATGTCAAGCCCTACTGATACCATCAGGAAGGAGGATGTACACAGGAGGAGCAAGAGGGTTCTGTACACTCAAGATGAAATTGATTCTGACTGCTGTTTGTCCACTGAAGTACTTGGGATGCGTGCAAACGTAAGATCACCCCATGAGGTTGCAGCAGAACCAACCGAGTGTCTTGGAGAAACAGAGTTGCCGGTGAGGTGGACTGGGGCAATGCTCTTGTCCATCCGGGTGGAGACGATGGTGCAGCCCCACCCATGGGAGTCCATATGATGTGTGCAGTACTAGGCAATAGAGACGATGGTGAAGATTCTAAATCAGATGAAGAAGTAGGCACTATAGAGGATCAATAATCTGGTGATGATGAAATAGACGAGGAACTTAACGATGAGGCTGGTATTCCAGTCGATGATTTGGGTGTTGAAGTAGAAGAAATGAAACATGACCATGAGTATCCTATAATTTTGGTCGGCACCGAGTTCAGGAGCATGCATGAGTTCAGGATGTCGTTCTGGCATTTTTGTATCAAGGGGGAGCTCGACGTTTATCGACTGAAGAACTCTGCCAAGAGGTATGAGGCCGTTTACAAGTCAACATGGATGAATGGACGGGCCAAGGTACATTGTCCATGGAGGATCACAACAAGATCCTTACCTGCGTCGACTGCAATTAGGGTATTGGGGCAATGAATGCAGCAAACCATTAGAACTCTCTCTCTCTCTCTCTTTTCACTCTATAACTACAATTGATGTGCGATATCTTTATGGCAACTAGTCGACTCCGCTTATCTTTTAAATGAATCTGTGTTGCAGGTGAATAGAATGGGCCCTCCACACATGTGTCCGACAGGCAGCAAACTGAAATCCTGAATGGCTGATACGGAGTGGGTGGCTATGCAATCTATGTCCATACTAAAGGATAACCCTAAGGAGAATATTCAGACTAGCCTCGGTTCTAAATACAACATTCTCCTTTCGTATTACACAGTTTGGAAAGGTAAAGAGAAATATCTAGAGGTCTTGCACGGGGATTGGACCAATAGCTTCAGGATGCTGTACAACTTCAAGGCGGAGGTACAAGCTAGGTGTCCGGGGAGTGTTGTGGAGATTGACACTGAATTAGAAGGTGGTAAAATATATTTCAAAAGATTTTTCATGGCGCTTAAACCTTGCATCGATGGATTCAAGGATGGTTGTAGGCTGTATCTAAGTGTAGACATCACTATCCTAACTGGCAAATGGAAAGGCTGCCTGCCATCTGCCACATCACTTGATGGTCACAACTGGATGTTCCTAGTGGCATTCGGGCTGTTTGAAACATAAATGGAGGAAAACTAGGTCTGGTTTATGAGGCAGCTCAGGAGATCAATAGGCCACATGGATCCATTCGCTATATCCATGGATGCATGCAAAGGGCTGACGAATGCACTGAAGAAGGTGTTCCCGCGAGCTGACGGTAGAGAATGCCATGCCCATATGATGCTCAACTTGTACCCACACTACGCAGACAGCGTATTTCATTACATGTTTCCTGCTGCTAGAGTTTACAAACCTAGTAGCAGTGATTATTTCATAAGCAAGATTTTTGCCTAAGCCCCTGAACTTCCAGAGTACTTAGCCATCCATCATTCGCAGCTATGGAAGAGGAGTCAATTCAACCCTGACATCAAAGTTGATTACATAAATAACAACCTTGCAGAATGCCTGAATAACTAGGTGAAGGACATAAAAGTGCGTCCTGTTCATATCTTGATGGACAGCATACGTGGTATGATCAGGAAGCTGTTAAATATAAGGAGAGAGATCGGTAGTAGACTTAGAGGACATATCTTACCGCCAGTTGTACAGCAACTGCACAAGAGAAGCCGAGGACTTGCTCATCTTAAGGTTCTCTTGTCAACTAGCAGAAGCTGTGAGGTGGTCGATATGTCCAAGAGTGGCAAAAGGGATGTTGTGAACATCCAGCTGCGAGAATGCACCTTCTTAGAGTGGCAGCATACCGGGAAACCTTGCGACCACGTCTTGGCCTTCTTGGTGAAGAAAAGAACTCTACCACATTTGGATCAGTATTTGTCAGACTACTACTCTATGGAAAAGTTCAGAGCTGCGTACGCTGGATCCGTCGAGCCATGTACATACCCATCTCAGTGGCCTCAAGTCCAACTGTCTTTCGAGCTTTGCTAGCCAGTTACAAAAAGGGGCAGAGGAAGACCCCAGGTGAATAGGTTTAAGAATTTTCTCGAGACGAAGGGTTCGGCTTTCTATGCTACAAAGAAGGGCAAAACCAGATGCAAGACCTGCCATCTTATAGGCCATAGTGTAGCTGGATGTCCCCTTAATGCTCCCAAACCTAGGTATGAGATGGTACATTCACACAAAAAAAATGTTTATAGTCTGTAGATATAAGGTAGTAATCCATGTACTGTTTTTTTACAGGAAGCGCAAGGTAAGAAACAAGACAGCCAACTCAGTGATTTTGCTGCGGGAATAAAACCAAAACGAGTGGAGTGATGATGCCGGACAAGATTCTGGTGCTGATCGGCCTGACTTCCCACGGCCCGGAGATGCAGGGTACGTGAAGGTAAGAAAATTGGCACCTAGGAAGAGGAAGAAGGCAGGAGATGAAGAAGCCAGTGGACGTGAAGGGAAGAGGAAGAAAGTTGGCACCCAAGCAGAGAAAGAGGGCGAGCAGTGTAGCAGCCTAATGATGTATTGAACTTGAACCTATATATGTAGTTCGGTTAATCTCTGGAGCTGTGTGCATGGAACTTGTCGGGCGAAACAATCTGCCTCCCGTACTCAGAGTAAAATGTATCGCGACTTTAAGCTTTGATACGGCCAAGGCCACTAGTTGAATTGAAAACTTTGACTGTGCCACTACTATCTGAACAATCGCGATAGCTGAGTGGTTAAATCCTCTCCAAAATCGAGGGGTGTTAGTGGCACAAACATGATTTATTTATAGGCGCTTAATAAATCCCTGCTGTTGGCATTACACTTATGATAAGTTTCTGGGCTGAAAATCAATTTCTTAAGCTGGCGGCTACACTCCACAAAGAAGCAACTTATTTCAGCTGCTGGACAACGACATGGCAACATAAACTGCAAATGCAACAGATAATGCCCATATAATGAGGAAATTGTGTCCACTATCTGGCCTAATCCTAAGCCCGTTTGTCTCACCACCTCCTTGCCCCGGCCTCCCCTACACCTGGCGAAGCTCCCGGATCTCTCGCTCCATCACACGAATCTCCTCTTTCTTGTCCCACACAGCATCACGCAGATCCTGAACAAGCTCTCTGTGAAAACCTGTCAGTGGCTTTTCGACCCACACAAACTTGTCACAGCCAGTCCCCCTCCCTTCCTACGTAGTAGATCAAAGGAAACAAAAAAAAGAATTACATTACGCTTTCCGGATCCGGGTTACCATTGTACCTACAGTAGGAACTTACGACTCTGATGCTGCAGTTGCTGAATTTTCCTGCAGTATTTTCGTCGGTCCATGAAATCCATCTCGGCATCTTCTCACCACACAAACACAGCATATCAGGGTTTTCATCGTAGAGCGCCCTCCGGTACCTGATGGGGGCACCCGCCTGACGGCGTTGAGCCGACACTGATTCCGCCCGAGACGAACTGCACGAGCTGCAAGCCATGAGCGAGGGGAGTGACGACAGAGGAAAGAGGAGCCTTTGGATGTCAGGGTAGCGGTGAAGCGTGATTTATCCCTACTTAATAACTCGGGCAGAATCCTACCGTCCACATTTGGCTGACAGGTGGGGGACCTAGCGTGTGGACTTGTCAAAAAAACTCGTGCCTTCGTGGTTCAAAAGCCCTGTCGCGCGCATTGGACAAAATTTTTTGGTACCTTGCTCGCATACATATCACTGGGAGGTCTTGCTCAGGAACCAGATACGCCTGGCCCACAATCTTACTCCCTCCTAGGAACTTGTCATGGCTCGCACCGGCAGATCCATCCGCTCTACCGCTTCCGGTAGGGCTCGCCGCGGCGGATCCATCCCAAGATCCTACCGTTTTAGTATCAAATGGCCATGGTTTCTTGAGAGGAGCGACAACGCTACGTATGCGAGCTCGGCCCCTCCTACCTGTAGAAGGACTGATGCGGTGTCGAGCTCGAGCAGGAGCCACGAGGCGCGACGGCGCTCGGTCCATGCCAACCCTGTCACCTTCGTCATTGTCTATTCCGATGTGGAGGACGCCGGGACGAAGTTGTGCAGAACGCCATTGTTGCCTCCTTGGCGAAGGGCAAGCCACAGGAGGGAGTGGATGTCGCTGGGAAGGACACGGCAGTGTCACCAATCGAGGTGGACTCCGACGACAGCGGTGTGATGTGGGTTTAGATGTTGTTTAGGATGGTTGCAATTTCGGTTGTGTTTAATGCGAGTACAATTATTGTAATGTGTTTGTCAAGCTATATTGAGAAATATGTGCAACAACAGCGTGTGAGTGCTTCCACTTTAGAAATTGTGTCTGTGCCATTTGCATGTTGCATTATCAACGTATATTACTTGTAAACAATCCAATGAAAATCATCAGATTACAACCATCGGACGGGAGTGGCAGGATGGAAGAGAAGTTGGGACAGTGGCTTCGAGGGGAAGGACACTGGCAGGTGGGCCCTCGGAACACGTGACAATGACATGCGGGAGCGGGAGCACACGGTATTGCCGGCCTGTCCAGAGCAAGCGGACTTTGCAACATGACAATAGCAAGCTGATTGGACCAATATAATAAATCGTCGAAGTATTAAGGTGTACTAAAAACTACAACTGGGGTACATTCGCACAACACGTATGCTCTAAGCACCTGAGAAGCATTGCTTAAGTCTAACAGTAATGACAGCACAAGTACTACATTTGCCTGTCGGTCTTCTCGATACAAATGTAGAGATGCATCTGCCTGTTTGGTCCAGCACCGAGAAGGTACTGAGATGGCACGCATAGGATCGACCTTAGGTCCACATACTCCACCTCCGCGGTGTCAGGCAGCTCGGTGCCTCGGCTAGCACAACAATGCTATCCGACAACGGTGGCTGGGCATTCGCCCACATACGCACCGTGTATACGGGCCAAGCGCACGACACCGACCTGATGCATACGGCACCCACGATGGTGGGCCCGGCTCTGGTTCCCGGAAGACTGGCGATGATGGTCAGGACGAAAACAGAGCCATCCCCCCTGAAAACCTAGCAGGCGGTGTGCCGTGTCAGTGAACGTCACCTGCTCTTGGAGAAGTTGGGTGTCGTGGTGGTGTCACGACGGATGCCATGGATAGGCTAAAGGTGGGGACAATATGCACTAGAGGAATCCAGGGAGGGATAGTGTGGTGATTCCACACACAGATGCTTTGTACCCAATGGGTTTCCAAGGTTACAAGTGCTCCTTGAGCTATATTGGGGAGAGGAGGAAGAAGGAACTCTCTTACTCTCACCACTAGCTTGCTCTCAGGAACCAAGAACTAACCAAGTAAAACTCAACCAACTCGAGATCAACCCTTTCTACCGATGCCCTAGCCCTCCTTATATAGGGGTGGCTAGGTCTCCATTTAGGGCATATGTGGAGGCATATTCCAGGGAATATGCCTCTTTCCAAAATAGTAAACCGACCGGCTCACTTTTCCCCATCGTAAGCTATACAGAGGCTACGTGAGCCTCTGCGGCGCCAGCGTCATCCGACACAGGCAACGTCACCCTTGTCGGCCACGCCTCGATGGTCCTAGCCTCTGTCCGCTTCGCTCACACTCCAGCGTACAGTGACCTTCTTTTGACGAGCGAGATACCTTCCTTCTCTTGCAAGCCTGTTATAACCCAGATCATGCCTGGTTAATCCGGCCACACCTGTACCTGCATACAAGTTAGATACCTCTTGCCGGCATATGACATAGGTCGGCCCGGACTTAGTTAGGTGGACATCCTCCAGTCCGGGTTACTCCGTGATTCGGCCTGCCTTGAGGTGACTCGGCCAGCACTTGCTTTGACCTCGCCGTAACTCGGCTAACTCGGCCTTTATACCCCGGCATGACCCTACCCGGGGGTATCCCCCCAACATTAGTCCCCGAAGCTGGTGCGGTCTTAGCAGCTCCAGCCGCTAAGGCCATGGCAGGTTCAATTTTCCAACATTTTGCTCCTTTTTCCGAGTTATTTCATAGTCCGGATCCCATAGGCTATCGTTCCCTTGGCATATTCCGAGTTTTCACTCGCTGGCCGGGTCATCCTTTGGTTATCCGGATTATTCTTCCTTCTCTCGTACGCTATCCCACGTGGAGGGTAATCATTATCTTGCCTCATTTTAAGGGCATGCGCCAGTGACTACCGCAGTTAATGTCAGGTGTTATTGTTGCACACGTCACATCTCGTTTGTCTCCTCGTTAACTGTATCATAATGTCACGTCGTGGGATCCGCTGCGCCCTGTGGTCCTTCCCGTGGCTCGCCTTTGATTGGCTGACCCGGAAAATACACGGCCACACCGTGTGGCCTTGCCACACCACGCGATCCCACTACCCTAGCTAGGGCATGGTTAAATAGGGGAGGGGCGCACCCCTTAGTCCTTTTCCCCATTCTCGCGCCCCTCTGCCTCTTCTTCTTCTTCTTCTTCTTCTTCTTCTTCTTCCCAGCGACAGCACCGCCGCCACACCTGCTTAGCAGCGACACCGTCGCCCCGTGCCTTGCACCTTCCTTGCTGTCGTTCCTTTGCATCCCCACCACCACGGGTCCGCGCCAATCCAAGGTACTGCCCCCACCTCCGATAGGGCCGGTGTGGACAGCGACCTAGATATGACAGAGGAAGATCTCGCCGTCACAGAGGCGGAGATGGAGGAGGAGGCGGAGAACGCCGAACACGGCGCCTGGGCTGGCTCCTGGGTGTGCCAGGATGACCTCGACTGGATCTACCGCACGCGCCGCATCCCAGAGGGCGTCGTTGCCCGGCTCGCCTCCGAGGAGCTCGCACCCTCACCCAATCCCGGTGAGTTTTCGGTGTTCCCCTCCCACTTCTAGCGTGGGTTCAGCCTCCCCGTTAGCGATTTCATCCACGATTGTCTCAACACCTACGAGCTTCAACCGCACCATCTTCTAGGGAACGCCATCACTTCCCTTTCTTGCTTTCCCTCCACCATAGAGGGGTATGTCAGACTGTGGCCCACCAAAGAGCTCTGGATCCGGTTTTTTGGTCTTTGCTGGAACGTGATTCCGAATAAGGAGCTTGACCTGGAGGACAAACAACTTACGCAGTTCGGCGCAGCTTCCATTTCTCCCCGGACATAGTCCGTCTTTCCCCGGGTCACGGGGCTTGATTCTTGAAAGGGCTAGGCACAAACCTTCTTTTATGTTAGAAATAGCACGAAGGAAGATCTGATCCGGCTGTGCCCCTATGCTCCGGGTCCTCCTAATCCGAATCTGTGGGACTGGATCCGCAAGAAACCCACAGTCATGTGAACCAAGTCAACAAACGGTTTCAGGAGCTGAAAGATGCCAAGATGCACAATGAGGATGCGATGATCACTTTCGTCCGCAACCGGATCTCCCCTCTCCAGAAACGCACACACAAGCTATGCCATATGAGCTGGCGTCGTGACCTCAACCGGACTTCCTCATTTGAACTGAGCAATACCGAGATATTTCGCCGCGTCAAGGCCCTCTTCACCACTAACAAAAACTTCTCCGCTGATTGGGAGTGGGGAATTGAACATTTCTTCCGGGATAGGATTCCTCCTATGGTAATTCTCGTGTTCCAATTTCTTTCCGAGTTATATTCTATGTCGGAGTATGTTGCTTATCTGATCTTTTTGTATTTCTTTCTCAGTTGTTTCTTCAGCAAACTCTCGAAGATGGCGCCGAGCCTTCGCTCAAATGGGCGAAGGATCGAGATGCCCTGGACGAGGAGGAGTCGGATTAGGAAATGTTCCTGCCACTCCCCGACGCGACCAAGCGACACACCGGTAAATTCTCTTCCATTAGAGATTGGCCTGACGATGAAGATGATTCCGACGTTGTGGTGATGGAAGCATTTGACGCTGTCCCCCTTTCTTATGCCTTTCCGGCATTAGCTAACCTGGGTGGGCACATTCATGAAGATCCTCCTCTCGCCACAAGCGAGCCTGTCCCGGTTGCCTCCAAGAAAAGGGGAGCTGCTTCTGCTTCTTCTTCCGAACCTCCTAAGCCTACCAAGAGGCAAAAGAAGTCTGCAGACAAAGCCGCCACCAAGCCTACAACTAAGGCCATAACTCGGAGGGCTCAGAAGCCCAAGGAGCCATTGACCTCGGATGAGTGAGTTACTTTTCTCTCTGCCCAACCCTTTGGTTCACACTTTTTCTGTTGTAACTTATTATTCGTCATTTGATTAGGCAGGGCTGCGGTGGAAGTCCCTCAGAGCGGATCAAGCATCGCTTCGCCCCTCTGGCATAGCCCTTCTCCCCCTCATGGCGACGATTCACGCCTGTTGAGCCCCATTCAGGAGGGTTTAGCGGCTGCTCCGGGTTCTAGCCCACCTCGTCAAGAGGAGGGCAGCCTCGGAGCAGGGGGAAGTGGTTCTGCCGAGGCTGCGGTTGCTCCCAGCTCCTCTTCGGCTCAGTCACAACCAGCCACCACAGAGGTACCTACAGCACCCCCGCCAAGACCAACACCAACGCCTGCACCAGCGCCAGCAACACAAGTGCCTGCCGCACCAACTCTTTCGCCTCCTCCGAGTTTTCCAAGACTCGGCGAGAAGGCACAACTAGCACCAAGGCTAGCACCAAGGCTGTGCCCAAGGGCAAATCCGCAGCCCAAACCTCAACTTCTCAGCAGCAGCCCAAGGGCAAGAAAGCTTCTGACGCCGCCAGGGCAGCATCCATCGAGGCTGGATAGCGCATGCTCGCGTCCATGCTTCCGTAGAAGACCCCTCCGAAGAAGGATGTTGCCCCCGAGTCAGCTAGCACGCAACTTGCGTTGCACACCAGCCCTGCTGCTGCCCAAATTGAGAGGAGGGAGGCCCATGCCAAGGGTTTAATTGTGCCCCATATGCTTAGCAGAGAGCGCTATCCTCCGGCCTTGATTGAGTTTGTCAATAACTGGAACAAGGCAGAGTTCGTCCATAACGACGATCTCCCAGAGAAATTTGGGTCTGCCGAGTTTGCCGCGCAGATGAACATAGCCGCCAAGGCTATCAACCTTGTCAGCCGGATGATGGAGGTACACTACTTTATCTTTTCTTTAATAAGTATCAAACATTAGTGATATAACCATTAGTCCCCGAGCCTACGGGGGAGTAACTTGTTACTCGGCTGGATGTTCCTTAGAGAACTAGCGTAACTCCTTAGTAATTTTGGATATGCACACACCTAGACCGGGTTAAGTTCCACTTGGCCCGGATTTTGTACACTTTGAATATGCACACACCTAGAGCCGGGTTAAGTTCCACTTGGCCCGGATTTTGTACACTTTGAATATGCACATGATCAAGTCAACTTTGTTTTTCTCAGGTTACCACCAATCGCCGGAGCGCAGAGTTTCAGCGCCTCTTGGACACACACAAGGCGTTGCGCTCGAAACATTCTACACTTCTCACTGAGTTCGAGAAAAGGGGTAAGTTTTCTCCTTGGCCTTTTCCCATCTTTCTTTGTTTTTCCCGCTGAACTAATTCATTATTCGGATTGCGCAGCTGAAGTGGAAGCTGAGAACACCATCATGCGGAAGAACTTGGATTAGATAAAAGGTAAGTCCGTTTCGCTTAGTCTTATTCTGCGCCCTCTCTCCTTTTCTTCTTGGCTCGGCAGATATTCATACCTCGGCTTTGCCGGGTCAACAAACTATTTCAGCATCTCTTGAAGATAGTGTGCCCGTGCCTGATATGATGCTGCATTTTCTTGAACAAGCAGGGCACCATTAGGCCGAACTCAAGAAGAAGGATGATGATCTCACCCTCCTCCGAACCAAGGATGATGAGATTGCCAAGCTCAAGGCAGAAATGAAAAGGCTCAAGGCGCTCCACAAAGCCGAGATAGACAAGGCTGGCCAAGACTTTACTGAAGAGCGAGAACATCTTAACCTCCAAATTGCCAAAGATCAAGAACTGCTGAAGGAGGCCGACATTAAGCTTGAGTCGGCAAATGCTGAACTTGTGCAACTTCGGAAGAGGCGTGACAACTGCACCAAGGAGCTGACCCGGATCCACAGCCATATTTCTCGTAAGTTCTTTTTCTTCAGCCAGCATGAATCTCTCTAGGTCAACCTCCTTCACCTATTTCACTTGTCTTGTTTTCATACAAATTTCCGGAGGGTGATGCCATTGCAACTACCGCCGTTGCCAAGTTCCGCCAGAAGAGGGGTACCCCAACTGGTCCTGGCTCTGAAAATATTCTCTATGACATGGAGGACCTACTGGTCAGCTTATCTTCTCGCGTCGAGATTGTGAAGAACTATGGTAAGGATATCCTAGACGCAGCAGTCTGGATATTCAATGCCCTTTGGCCTGGTGAAGACACTCCGTAGGTTTCTGCTACTCTAATCAATAAGTTGATGGAGTGTGAGACCCAGCTTGACCTCTGGAGGGAATCCGCCGGACGTGCTGGAGATGAAACCGTCCTCCACTACATGCTCACATGGTATGAGAAAATAATTCTGAATCTTCTGGAGCGCATGCGCACCGGTTCAAGGTCGTCCAATGATCCGGATTGGATAGCTCGGCGCAAGGCTTGCGCCCATAACCTCATTCAGTATGCCCCCATCCATCAATGGAATGAAGGACCAAGCTTCCTTGACGCTGTTGACGACGAATATGTCGAAGATGGTTCGGGTGAATAGGATGAGGACGAAGCCTCGGACGTCGAAGAAGATGAAGATAATGCTGAAGACGAGGCCGGAATTCCACCTGCTGGTGCCGAGTTACCTCCTCCTGCTGCTCCTTGATCACCAACAAACACTTTGAAGTTTATCAGATCCCCGGTATGCCGGGTGCAAATGTATTAAGCACACTGATCATATTTTTCTACTGAGTTGCTCATGCCAGATTAACTTGGGTGTAGTCCCCGAGTTTCATTTTCTTGTTTCTCCAATTTCTTGGCTCGGCTCATGTCTACCTTGGTTCGGTTTTATGACTTACGAGTCCGAGTTTCAAAAATTTACTTAACAATACTTAGAAACTTTAGGACTAGCTCAAGATAATGCAACATAGGAAAAACGAGGTAAACATAACGTTAGTCCAAATAACAAATGTCGGCTTGATTACGTTCTTTTCCTTAGTCGTTTTTCGTGTGCTACGCAATTCCAAACTTGTTCTCTTGCTTGCCATGAAGCCAAATCTTCTTGGACAGCAGCAAGTCGAAGAGTTGAGTTTTTTGGTGCTCACACACTACTAATCTGGTTTAGGAAGAAGCAACTTAAACCAGCCGACATAAAAATTATAACTAGTACAAAAGACAACAAATATTATTAAGGCAGACCCCGAGTTACTGCTCGAGGCGCCACCATTTCATTGATAAGCTCATTGTCGGCATACATACCGACGTATGAGAGACTCCAATACACACACTTCTTTGCTACGGACGAAGTAGAGCTACATTCCATGGACACTTAGATTCCTCGCCGGACCTGTCCGCCTTGTTCTTCTCCTGTGGTTTTGCATCGATGAGATAATAAGATTCATTGTGCAATCCTTTGCTCACAATGAATGTCCCTTCCCATGGGGGGGGGTAACTTGTGCATGCCAGTAGTACGTTGTACTAACCAGAGTACCAGATCACCTTCCCGGAAGATTCGGGGGTTTACTTTCCGGCTATGGTGGCGTTAGAGATTTTGCTGATATATGGCGGATCTGGACAATGCCAATTCTCTCGCTTCTTCCAGCAGATCAACATCATTTTGCTGGGCTTACTCCACTTCGGCTTCTATGTATTGGGTGACCCTAGGCAAATCATGCTCTATGTCGGCTCGTAATACAGCTTCTGCCCCATATACCAGAATGAATGGCGTATAGCTTGTTGATCAATTCGGAGTTGTTCTTAAACTCCACGGTATCGCTGGTAGTTCTTCTATCCAGCACCCCGCTGATCTTTGTAGCGGCTCAATGAGCCGGGGTTTTATCCCGGATAATACTAATCTGTTGGGTCTCTCCACTTGTCCGTTCGATGCGGGGTGGGCTACCGAGGCAATGTCCAGCCGGATCTTCTTATCCCGGCAGAATCGCGCAAACGCCCCTTCAGCGAAATTTGTGCCATTATCTGTTATGATACTGTGAGGATAACCGTACCTCAAGATGATATCTTTGAGGAATGTCACGGCAGTAGCTCCATCACATTTTCTTATTGGCTTCACTTCAATCCATTTTGTAAACTTGTCAACCATGAATAAGATGTGGGTCATGTTCCCTCTTGCTGGTTTAAACGAGCCAACCATGTCACAACACCATACGGCAAATGGCCAGGTAATTGGTATAGTCTTGAGCTCCGACATTGGCATATGTGTCTTGGTTGCATACCTCTGACAACCATTGCACTTTCTGACCAGATCCTCTGCTTGTTCCAAGGCACTTGGCCAGTAAAACCCATGACGGAAAGCTTTTGCTACCAAGGCTCTGGATGAGGCGTGATGCCCACATTCCCCTTGATGTATATCTCGGAGGATGTCAAGCCCTTCTTCCGGGTCAACACATTGTTGGAGGACGTTTGTATAGCTCGGAATTGATGATCGTGTATGCTTTTGCCCTCCTCTGAGTTTGTCTTGAGAGCACTTCCTCGTTGGGCAAAGTTCCATCCTTCAGGAATTGAAATATGGGCAGTGCCCAAGCTGGTACAGCTCGCATTGGAAACACATCCTCATCAATTTCCATCTGATCCACTTGCATAACCTCAGCCGGATCACGTTGCGCAGTCCCCGGGTTTTGCGAAGCAGTCCTCGGGTTTGCCGAAGCAGTCCCCGGGTTTCGTGAACCACTTCCCACATCAATGTCCATGGGCACAGCCTCCGATTCTGGATTTGCCGGGATATAAATTGACTCAGACTCTAGGGATGGCCTGATAGACGGTTTTCTGAGGTGCTCTAGTGCTACCCCTGGCGGGATTGCTTGTCGGGTTGATCCGAGTTTCGACAATACATCGGCAGCCTCATTTTCCACCCGAGGTATATGATGAAATTCGCATCCCTCGAAGTATCCCGATATCTTCTGCACATGAAATATGTACAATGCCATATTTGCATCCAAAGCATCCCATTGTCCGGAGACCTGTTGAACAACAAGATACGAGTCACGGAAGCATTGGATCCGACGTATTCCAACTTCGTTTGCCACTTTGAGCCCATGCACAAGTGCTTCATATTTTTGCAACATTGTTTGATGCTGCGAAGTGGATCTGTAGCACGTATTTCAGCTGGTCCTTCTTGGGCGAGGTAAGCACAACTCCGGCGCCTAACCCGGTTATTATTTTTGACCCATCAAAATGCATTCTCCAGTAGTTTGGATCTAGCAATGGTGGCTCATATTGCACCTCGGCCCAATCCACAAAAAAATCGGCCACAGCCTGAGACTTGATTGCTTCTCTCCTGTCATATTGTGGCGCATAAGGGGCTAGCTCAATTGCCCATTTTGCAATCCGGCCACTTGCATCCTTATTGCTCATTATCTTGGATATAGGGGCTTCACATATTACTTTGATGGGGTGCTCTTCAAAATAGTGCTTTAGCTTCTTAGCCGCCATATACACACCATATGCCATCTTCTGATAGTGGGGATAATTTTGTTCTGAACCTGATAATACCTCGCTCAGATAATATACTGGCCTTTGCACTGACTTACCCTCTTCGTCGCGCTCTACCACAATTACTACACTTACAACTCGGTTGGTTGCGGCTATATAGAGCAACATTGTCTCCTTTGATAGTGGAGAGGCTAACACCGGTGTAGTGGCTAACATTTTCTTTAATTGGATAAATGCTTCATTGGCCTGCGGCGTCCAAACGAACTTGTCTGACTTTTTCATGAGTTGATAGAGAGGCAGTGCCTTTTCTCCCAACCGACATACAAACCGACTTAAGGATGCCAGGCAACCAGTGAACTTCAGCACATCATTAAGGCACTTCGGCAGTTCCATTCACTCTATGGATCTGATTTTAGTTGGGTTAACTTTGATACCTCGGCTGGAGACAAGAAATCTGAGTAATTTTCCAGCCGGGACACCGAAGGTACATTTCTCCGGGTTAAGCTTCATTCGGAACCTCCTTAAGTTCGCGAATGTTTGCCTGATATCATCAAGGAGCGTTTTGCTTTCCTTGGTTTTTATAACCACATCATCCACAAATACCTGCACATTTTGGCCAATTTGGTCGTGCAAACATTTCGGCATACATCTTTGGTACGTTGCCCCTACATTACGTAAGCCAAAAGGCATGGTGCGATAGCAATAAGCCCCATATGGGGTGATAAACGCAGGCTTTATTTGATCATTCGGGTTTAAAGGTATCTGGTGGAAACCAGAATATGCATCAATGAATGACAACAGTTCACATCCAGTAGTAGAATCTATGACTTGGTCTATCCTTGGCGGTGGGAATGGATCTTTCGGACACGCCTTATTCAGGTTCGTGTAATCAATGCACATACGCCAAACCACTGCCACGTTTGGATCATCTTTCTTCTTCTCTACCAGCACCGAATTAGATAGCCAATCCGGATAAAGCACTTCCATGATGAACCCAGCTGCTAGGAGCCGAGCTATCTCATCTCCAATGACCTTTCTCCTATCTTCGGCAAAGCGGCGGAGAGGTTGCTTCACCGGCTTTGCTCCGGGTCTCACATTCAAAGAGTGCTCGGCCAACTCCCTCGGAACACCTTGCAAGTCCTGTGTGGACCAAGCAAAAATATCCCGATTCTCACAGAGGAAGTTGACGAGATCGCTTTCCTATTTATCATTTAACCCGGCTCCAATTGTTACGGTGCGCTCTCGGATCATCAACTGGCACTTTCTTTGTATCTTTCGTTGCTTGAAATGACACACTTCCATGCGGGTTACTCAGCGTCGGCATATACTGCTGCGTGGATTGAGCCAATGCCGCCACCTCCTGGATTTTTCTCTTCTCTTGCGTAATCATGAGTGACTCGGCCAGGTTAGACCCGGCTGATGCGCATTCAATGGAACGCCGCAAATCACCAGCTATGGTAATCACACCATTTGGCCCGAGCAGCTTCATCTTCAAGTAACTGATGTGAGTACTTGCCATGAATTTGTTCAGAGCTGGCCTGCCGAGTAACGCGTGATATGCGCTTTCCAAATTGACAACCTCGAATTCCAAATTTTCAGTTCGGCAGTTATCTCTCGTGCTGAACAACACGTCAACCTAGGCCTTGCCAATGGGTTCACAGGAAATACCTGGCACAATTCCATGGAAAGTTGTCCTTGTAGCTTGGAGCATGTTCTCCGAGATACCCAACTTGCGCATCGTGTCCACGTACATGATATTGATGCTGCTGCCATTGTCAATCAGCACCTTTGAGAACCTCACATTGATGTTTGGCCCAATGAATGTTGGATCCAACACCAGCGATACGAACCAGGGATTGACATAAGCTTGGGATGATCTTTGATGCTCTAGGTAATTTCCTGATTCGACTAAGGCATATACCTCGTCACCGCTGGCATTACCGCATTCACTTCCATGTGTCAGCGCTGCAAGCTCTTTCTGTCTGTCTCTTCTGTGGTGAACACACAGTAACTCTAGTGATGCTCTCTGTACTCATTTCTCCCCTCATTTTCGGGGTACCTTTGATCTGGTTGATGCTGGTTTTCCACCTGATGCACTGCATCCCTTTTCTCATGGTTTTCATACCTCGGCGGAGGTGGTGGCAACATTAACTATTGCATGTTCGCTTTGGAGAGTAATTGCTTCCGGGGTAACTCCTAGCGAGGTTGATAATTCCGAGGTGCCTGAGCATTCTCTGAACCACTTTGTTCTATCTTTCTCATTCACTCACACTGCCGAGTTGTGTGACCCGCCGGGTTACTTGGATTTGGCATGTGAAATTTACACGGCTAATCCAGCATCGCCTCATAAGTATACCTCGGCCTGTCCTTCTTCTCCTGCCACTGTCTTTTTTGTTTGGGCGTCCAAGTTTTCTTGCCATCACTCCTGGGGGTCCATTGCTGCCCTCTAGTTTTCTAACGTTGGTTGCTTCCTGCTCCGGGTTGGTCTTGATTCACAGCAGCAACTTGTTGCGAACAGTACCAGTAATCCGGTCTATCATCTCTTTTCCTACCCCGGTAATCATTCCGCCAGGATGACCCGGCTCCATCTCGCTGGTAGTATTCCTCGTTTGACTCATTTGACATGAGCCTAGGCTGATTCGGATCACCCAAGGCATATGAATCAGCAATCTGGATCGTCTCCACCAGGGTAGTTGGCATATCCCTTTGTAACCATTGCCACAACATGCTTGCATATCTGCACCCTTGCGCAAACCAAGCTATGGCCTATGATTCAATCACGCCCTCACATGAGTTTCGCACTATGCACCAGCGGGTCAAGAATTCCCGGTCTGTCTCATTCGGTCTCTGCTTGCTCATTGCTAGGGTCTGTGGTCTGTTGGGCCTTTGATACGTGCTTGACAAATTACTGACGAACATTTCTTCAAAATCGATCCAACAGTTAATACTTCTGGGTGGCAAATTGTTTAGCCATACCCTTGCTGGCCCCTCCAGCATCTGAGGTACATATCTCACAGCCCATCTCAAGTTCCCCATAGCAATTTTTACCGTTGTTGCGTAGTTAATCAACCAATCCACCGGCTTTGTGCTGCCGTCATATGTCTTAGTGCCTCTAGGTAACTAGAAGTTAGGTACCGGAGGCTTCTTCATGATCCAGGGCCCAAAGCACGCTGGACCCGGAGGACCTTGACACTCAATTTGCTTCGACCTATAAAGCCGATCCAGTTTTAACCTGGCGTCGTCAGGCATCAAGTTCCTGCTTCCCAATCTTGACCCTATCACGTGATAGTCCGGCCTAGGATACCCAGCATTCACCATTTCCGAATCACCATCATTGTATCTATCTTGCTCTTGTGGAGCTTCTCTCTGTTGCATACCTCGGCCGGCACTGCGCTCTTGTCGTGGTATATTCTGCTGCTGCGGTTGCCCTGCACCCGCCGAGTTGCGCTGTCCGGCATTGCCATTCACAGCGTTCCCTTGACCGGCATTGCCTTGGTCACGGTTACCTTGGCCAACTTCACCTCGGCTCACACTTCGTCGATCCTCATTTCCCTGCGCTTCTTTTCCTTTCCCTGCCCTTGTCGGGTCATACGGGACTATTTATTTGTTCCTCCTGGCCGAGGTTACTACCTCTTCTCTCCTAGGACCACCATGACGGGACGATGTGGCTCCAGCAGATTTCTCCGGGTTGCCCACTGCCGAATAAATGATTTTGGAGGTCCTAGCTCTTTCCGGGTTAGCCCTGAGCAATTCCTCATTCTGTCTGTTTGCGATCCGAACTAACTCATTGACCCTTTCCTGCTGTCTCTGCCGGGCTTCACCTGTCAAACCCTCTAACTCGGACGCAGCTGCATCTGCTGCTTTGAGGTTCTTTGGCGGGGTACTGTACATCGGCAGCCCCACGGACAGACAGTTCTCTGATTCCTCAATTCTAGTATCACCCTCTTTGTTCATTTCAATCATGAGGTTTCTCCCCTTCACTTTTACATCATCAACCTTATTTGCCTTTGCATACTCACGCAGTGTCATGTTCAACGACTGCTGAGCCACGGCTATCTATTTCGCACCCTCTAGTATTTTCTGCCTAGTCTCCTCTAACTCGGCCTGTGCCTGAGCCGGATCTACCACTGCTGCTACGGGGCTCACCAAGCTATCTATCGCCTGCTGCAGCACATTCTCTGGCCTCTCTAGCGGAGGACCTCTAATTTTTCTCGGCGCTTTAGGTGTTACCTCCGGATCTGGCACCGGATCCTTACTCGCGCCAGCGCCAGGCGCAATCATCATCACCTCAGCGCGGTCAGGGGAGCAAGTGATACGCGCCCCACGAGCCGCGCTAAGGGGTGGCTCGCCTCCCTCGACGACGTGCTGTGGGTGAACGCACGACACATCGACAGCGACGTAGATCTTGTGCGTGCCAAGCTTGACGAAGAGGCCGTTGCGCACAAGAGGTCGCTTGCCGAAGCAGCCATCATTGTCGATGACGAAGTCCAGCGCTCCAAAGCGCTGTACAAGCCCGGAGACGATGTGTTCGCCGGTTCCGATGAGGTTTCCCGTCCGGATCTTCACTCTTGCTAGCGCCACTAGCCCCACAGTGGGCGCCAACTATCGTGGTGGTGTCAGGCAGATGCCATGGATAGGGTAAAGGTGGGGACAATATGCACTAGAGGAATCCAGGGAGGGATAGTGTGGTGATTCCAGACAGAGATGCTTTGTACTCAACGGGTTTCCAAGTTTACAAGTGCTCCTTGAGCTGTATTGGGGAGAGGAGGAAGAAGGAACTCTCTTACTCTCACCACTAGCTTGCTCTCAGGAACCAAGAACTAACCAAGTAAAACTCAACCAACTGGAGATCAACCCTTTCTATAGATGCCCTAGCCCTCCTTATATAGGGGTGGCTAGGTCTCCATTTAGGGCATACGTGGAGGCATATTCAAGGTAATATGCCTCTTGCCAAAATAGGAAACTGACCGGGCCACTTTTCCCATCGTAAGCTATGTAGAGGCTACGTGAGCCTCTGCGGCACCAGCGTCATCCGACACAGGCAATGTCACCCTTGTCGGCGACGCCTCGGTGGTCCTAGCCTCTGTCCGTTTCGCTCAAGCTCCAGCGTAGAGTGACCTTCTTTTGACCAGCGAGATACCTTCCTTCTCTTGCAAGCATGTTATAACCCAGATCATGCCTGGTTAATCCGGCCACACCTGTACCTGCATACAAGTTAGATACCTCCTGCCAGCATATGACATAGGTCGGCCCGGACTTAGTTAGGCGGACATCCTCCGGTCCGGGTTACTCTGTGATTTGGCCTGCCTTGAGGTGACTCGGCCAGCACTTGCTTTGACCTCGCCGTACCTCGGCTAACTCGGCCTATATACCCCGGCGTGACCCTACCCAAGGGTATCCCCCCAACATTGGGCTTGCCCGTACGAGATCCTAATCACTTCGATCAAGTGCCCATCTGCAAGGTGGACGACGAGCTCTGCCGGCGGGCCGGTGTAGTTGCAGCCTGGCTCCGTGCAGGCACACGCGCCGTGCGGGCACGCGAGCTCATGGAGCGGGAGCTCGCTGTAGGAGTAACAGCGAAAGCATCCTGGGTGGGAGCACACGAGCGGGAACGCCGCTCCGAAGTTGCACGCGAGGATCTCCAGATTCTTGGGCTCCCACACCTGCCACATCTGAAGTTCGTCGAGAAATCGGAAAAAAGATCACCAGTTAGATTGGCGAATAGCAGGAATGTGTAGGATAAGTTCAAAAGCTTGAAAAATGATTTCTTACCATGAAGGTAGCGACCGGAGAATTGGCGGATGTCGTCGGCTTGCGGCTATGGCAGGATGGAAGTGAAGTGTGGAAAGTGGCTTCAAGGGGAAGGAAGAGAAGTATAGGGAGGAAGAGAAGTAACGAGGACGTGACACTGGGATATGGCCCACTGAACTCGTGAGTTGTAACACTTGCAACATGCCAGTTTGTCTAGAGCAAGCGTGGCCAATCATGCCGCAGAATAGCCTACTCGAGGATTGCTCTCGCGAAGACCATCCCAATCGTCCAAGCGCCCCAATCGAACGGTATGTAACAATTGTCAAGCAGAACAATTATGTTATGGCGTGCCTTCTAGAACACTCGGTCTAACGGTGGATCCATTGGGGGTAGTGCTAGTTTTAGTATAAGAACAAGCATGAAATGACTCAAATGGATCCATGTGTGGTTTGTGGAAATAACACACATGCAATGATTCTAGTGGTTGATCCATGTGTGGTTAGTGGAAATAACACACATGCAATGACTGTAATGGATCCATAAGTGGTTTATGGAAAAGAACACACATGCAATGACCACTGGTTGATCCATATGTGTTTTGTGGAAAGAACACACATGCAATGACCACTAGTGGTTGACCCATCTGTGGTGTGTGGAAAGAACTCACATGCAATGACAGTGGTGGATCCATGTGTGGTCTGTAAAAAGAATACACATGAAATGACTCGTGTTGGTTTTAGTATAAGAACACACATGCAATTACTCTAGTAGTTGATCCATGTGTGGTTTGTGGAAATAACACACATGCAATGACTCTAGTGGTTGATCCATGTGTGGTTTGTGGAAATAACACACATGCAATGACTCTAGTGGTAGATCCATGTGTGGTTTGTGGAAAGAACACACATGCAATGACTCTAGTGCTAGTTTTAGTATAAGAACACACATGCAATGACTCTAGTGGGTCCACATGTGGTTTGTGAAAATAAGACACATGCAATGACCACGGGTTGACCCATAAGTTGTTTGTGGAAAAGAACACACATGCAATGAGTCTAGTGGATCCATGTGTGGTTTGTGGAAAAGAACACACATGCAATGACTCTAGTGCTGGTTTGTGGTTTTAGTATAAGAACAAATATGCAATTACACAAATGGATCCATATGTGGTTTGTGGAAAGAACACACATGCAATGACTCCAGTTGATCCATATGTGGTTTGTGGAAAGAACTCACATGCAATGACCACTGGTGGATCCATGTGTAGTTTGTGGAAAAGAACACACATGCAATGACCACTGGTTGATCCTTGTGTGGTTTGTGGAAAGAACACACATACAATGATAGTGGCGGGTCCATGTGTTGTTTTTGAAAAGAACACACATGCAATGACTATAGTGTTGGTTTTAGTATAAGAACACACATGCAATGACTCTAGTGGTTGATCCATGTGTGGTTTGTGGAAATAACACACATGCAATGACTCTAGTGGTTGATCCATGTGTGGTTTGTGGAAATAACACACATGCAATGACTCTAGTGGTTGATCCATGTGTGGTTTGTGGAAATAACACACATGCAATGACTCTAATGGATCCATAAGTGGTTTATGGAAAGGAACACACATGCAATGACCACTGGGTGATCCATATGTGGTTTGTGGAAAGAACACACATGCAATGACCACTTAGTGATCCATGTCTGGTTTGCGGAAAGAACACACATTCAATGACCACTTGTTGATCCATGTGTGGTTTGTGGAAAGAACACACATGGAATGACAGTGGTGGATCCATTGTGCTTTGTGGATAGAACACACATTCAATGACTCTAGTGCTAGTCTTACTATAAGAACACACATGCAATGACTCTAGTGGGTCCACATGTAGATTGTGAAAAGAACACACATGCAATGACCACTGGTTAATCCATAAGTTGTTTGTGGAAAAGAACACACATGCAATGAGTCTAGTGGATCCATGTGTGGGTTGTGGAAAAGAACACACATGCAATGACTCTAGTGCTGCTTTGTGGTTTTAGTATAAGAACAAACAAGCAATTAGTCAAATGGATCCATATGTGGTTTGTGGAAAGAACACACATGCAATGACTCTGGTTGATCCATATGTGGTTTGTGGAAAGAACACACGTGCAATGACCACTGGTGGATCCATGTGTGGTTTGTGGAAAAGAACACACATGCAATGACCACTAGTTGATCCATGTGTGGTTTGTGGAAAGAACACACATGCAATGACAGTGGTGGATCCATGTGTGGTTTGTGAAAAAACACACATGTAATGACTCTAGTGTTGGTTTTAGTATAAGAACACACATGCAATGACTCTAGTGGTTGATCCATGTGTGGTTTGTGGAAATAACACACATGCAATGACTATAGTGGTTCCATAAGTGGTTTATGGAAAAGAACACACATGCAATGATCACTGGTTGATCCATATGTGGTTTCTCGAAAGAACACACATGCAATGACAGTGGTGGATCCATGCGTGATTTATGGATAGAACACACATGCAATGACTCTAGTGCTAGTTTTAGTATAAGAACACACATGCAATGACTCTAGTGGGTCCACAGTAGTTGTGAAAAGGACACACAGGCAATGACCACTGGTTGATACATAAGTTGTTTGTGGAAAAGAACACACATGCAATGAGTCTATTGGATCCATGTGTGGTTTGTGGAAAAGAACACACATGCAATGACTCTAGTGCTGGTTTGTGGTTTTAGTATAAGAACAAACATGCAATTACTCAAATGGATCCATATGTAGTTTGTGGAAAGAACACACATGCAATGACTGTAATGGATCCATAAGTGGTTTGTGGAAAGAACACACATGCAATAACCACTGGTGGATCCATGTGTGGTTTGTGGAAAGAACACACATGCAATGACCACTAGTGGTTGATCCATATGTGGTTTGTGGAAAGAACACACATGAAATGACCACTTGTTGATCCATGTGTGGTTTCTGGAAAGAACACACATGCAATGACAGTGGTGGATCCATGTGTGGTTTGTGGATAGAACACACATGCAATGAATCTAGTGCTAGTTTTAGTATAAGAACACACATGGAATGACTAGTGGGTCCACAAGTGGCTTGTTAAAAGAACACAGATGCAATGACCACTGGTTGATCCATAAGTTGTTTGTGGAAAAGAACACACATGCAATATCTATTGGATCCATGTGTGGTTTGTGGAAAAGAACACAGATGCAATGACTCTAGTGTTGGTTTGTGGTTTTAGTATAAGAACAAACATGCAATTACTCAAATGGATCCATATGTGGTTTGTGGAAAGAACACACATGCAGTGACAGTAATGGATCCATAAGTGGTTTGTGGAAAGAACACACATGCAATGACCACTGGTGGATCCATGTGTGTTGTGTGGAAAGAACACACATGCAATGACCACTAGTGGTTGATCCATGTGTGGTTTGTGGAAAGAACACACATGCAATGACAGTGGTGGATCCATGTGTGGTTTGTGAAAAAAACACACATGCAATGACTCTAGTGTTGGTTTTAGTATAAGAACACACATGCAATGACTCTAGTGGTTGATCCATGTGTGGTCTGTGGAAATAACATACATGAAATGAATGTAATGGATCCATAAATGATTTATGGAAAAGAACACACATGCAATGACCACTGGTTGATCCATATGTGGTTTGTGGAAAGAACACACATGCAATGACCACTTGTTGATCCATGTGTTGTTTGTGGAAAGAACACACATGCAATGACAGTGGTGGATCCATGTGTGGTTTGTGGATAGAACACACATGCAATGACTCTAGTGCTAGTTTTAGTATAAGAACACACATGCAATGACTCTAGTGGGTCCACATGTAGTTTGTGAAAAGAACACACATGCAATGACCACTGGTTGATCCATAAGTTGTTTGTGGAAAAGAACAGACATGCAATGAGTCTAGTGGATCCATGTGTGGTTTGTGTAAAAGAACACACATGCAATGACTCTAGTGCTGGTTTGTGGTTTTAGTATAAGAACAAACATGCAGTTACTCAACTGGATCCATATGTGGTTTGTGAAAAGAACACACATGCAATGACTCTGGCTGTTCCATATGTGGTTTTTGGAAAGAACACATATGCAATGACCACTGGTGGATCCATGTGTGGTTTGTGGAAAAGAACACACATCCAATGACCACTGGTTGATCCTTGTGTGGTTTGTGGAAAGAACACACATGCAATGATAGTGGTGGATCCATGTGTGGTTTGTGAAAAGAACACACATGCAATGACTCTAGTGTTGGTTTTTGTATAAGAACACATATGCAATGACTCTAGTGGTTGATCCATGTGTGGTTTGTGGAAATAACACACATGCAATGACTCTAGTCGTTGATCCATGTGTGGTTTGTGGAAATAACACACATGCAATAAATCTAGTGGTTGATCCATGTGTGGTTTATGGAAATAACACACATGCAATGACTGTAATGGATCCATAAGTGGTTTATGGAAAAGAACACACATGCAATGACCACTGGTTGATCCATATGTGGTTTGTGGAAAGAACACAAATGCAATGAACACTAGTGGTTGATCCATGTGTGGTTTGTGAAAAGAACACACATGCAATTATAGTGCTGGATCCATGTGTGGTTTGTGAAAAGAACACACATGCAATGACTCTAGTGTTGGTTTTAGTATAAGAACACACATGCAATGACTCTAGTGGTTGATCCATGTGTGGTTTGTGGAAATAACACAAGTGCAATGACTCTAGTGGTTGATCCATGTGTGGTTTGTCGAAATAACACACATGCAATGACTCTGGTGGTTGATCCATGTGTGGTTTGTGGAAATAACACACATGCAATGACTATAATGGATCCATAAGTGGTTTATGGAAAATAACACACATGAAATGACCACTGGTTGATCCATATGTGGTTTGTGGAAAGAACACACATGCAATGACCACTTGTTGATCCATGTGTGGTTTGTGGAAAGAACACACATGCAATGAAAGTGGTGGATCCATGTGTGGTTTATGGATAGAAGACACATGCAATGAATCTAGTGCTAGTTTTAGTATAAGAACACACATGCAATGACTCTAGTGGGTCCACAAGTGGTTTGTGAAAAGAACACGCATGCAATGACCACTAGTTGATCTATAACTTGTTTGTAGAAAAGAACACACATTCAATGAGTCTAGTGGATCCATATATGGTTTTTGGAAAAGAACACACATGCAATGACTCTAGTGCTGGTTTGTGGTTTTAGTATAAGAACAAATATGCAATTACTCAAATGGATCCATATGTGGTTTGTGGAAAAAACACACATGCAATGACTGTAATGGATCCATAAGTGGTTTGTGGAAAGAACACACATGCAATGACCACTGGTGGATCCATGTGTGTTGTGTGGAAAGAACACACATGCAATGACCACTAGTGGTTGATCAATGTGTGGTTTGTGGAAATAACACACATGCAATGATAGTGGTGGATCCATGTGTGGGTTGTGAAAAGAACACACACGCAATGACTCTAGTGTTGGTTTTAGTATAAGAACACACATGCAATGACTCTAGTGGTTGATCCATGTGTGGTTTGTGGAAATAACACACGTGCAATGACTCTAGTGGTTGATCCATGTGTGGTTTGTGGAAATAACGCACATGCAATGACTCTAGTGGTTGCTCCATGTGTGGTTTGTGGAAATAACACACATGCAATGAATCTAGTGGTTGATCCATGTGCGGTTTGTGGAAATAACACACATGCAATGACTGTAATGGATCCATAACTTGTTTATGGAAAAGAACACACATGCAATGACCACTGGTTGATGCATATGTGGTTTGTGGAAAGAACACACATGCAATGACCACTTGTTGATCCATGTGTGGTTTGTGGAAAAAACACACATGCAATGACAGTGGTGGATCCATGTGTGCTTTGTGGATAGAACACACATGCAATGAATCTAGTGCTAGTTTTAGTATAAGAACACACATGCAATGACTCTAGTGGATCCACATGTGGTTTGTGAAAAGAACACACATGCAATGTCCACTGGTTGATCCATAAGTTGTTTGTGAAAAAGAACACACATGCAATGAGTTTAGTGGATCCATGTGTGGCTTGTGGAAAAGAACACAAATGCAATGATTCTAGTGCTGGTTTGCTCTTTTAGTATAAGAACAAACATGCAATTACTCAAATGGATCCATATGTGGTTTGTGGAAAGAACACACATGCAATGACTGTAATGGATCCATAAGTGGTTTGTGGAAAGAACACACATGCAATGACCACTGGTGGATCCATGTGTGGTTTGTGCAAAGAACACACATGCAATGACCACTAGTGGTTGATCCATGTGTGGTTTGTGGAAAGAACACACATGCAATGATAGTGGTGGATCCATGTGTGGTTTGTGAAAAGAACACACATGCAATGACTCTAGTGCTAGTTTTAGTATAAGAACACACATGCAATGACTCTAGTGGGTCCACATGTGGTTTGTTAAAAGAACACACATGCAATGACCACTGGTTGATCCATAAGTTGTTTGTGGAAAAGAACACATAGGCAATGAGTCTAGTGGATCCATGTGTGGTTTGTGGAAAAGAACACACATGCAGTGACTCTAGTGCTGGTTTGTGGTTTTAGTATAAGAACAAACATGTAATTACTCAAATGGATCCATATGTGGTTTGTGTAAAGAACAAACATGCAATGACTGTAATGGATCCATAAGTGGTTTGTGGAAAGAACACACATGCAAAGACCACTGGTGGATCCATGTGTGTATTGTGGAAAGAACACACATGCAATGACCACTAGTGGTAGATCCATGTGTGTTTTGTGGAAAGAACACACATGCAATGATAGTGGTGGATCCATGTGTGGTTTGTGAAAAGAACACACATGCAATGACTCTAATGTTGGTTTTAGTATAAGAACACACATGCAATGACTCTAGTGGTTGATCCATGTGTGGTTTGTGGAAAAGAACACACATGCAATGATCACTTGTTGATCCATGTGTGGTCTGTGGAAGGATCACACATGCAATGACAGTGGTGGATCCATGTGTGGTTTGTGGATAGAACACACATGCAATGACTCAACTGCTAGTTTTAGTATAAGAACACACATGCAATGACTCTAGTGGGTTCACATGTGGTTTGTTAAAAGAACACACATGCAATGACCACTGGTTGATCCATAAGTTGTTTGTGGAAAAGAACACACATGCAATGACTCTAGTGGATCCATGTGTGGGTTTTGGAAAAGAACACACATGCAATGACTCTAGTGCTGGTTTGTGGTTTTAGTATAAGAACAAACATGCAATTACTCAAACGGATCCATATGTGGTTTGTGGAAAGAACAAACATGCAATGACTGTAATGGATCCATAAGTGGTTTGTGGAAAGAACACACATGCAATGACCATTGGTGGATCCATGTGTGGTTTGTGGAAAGAACACACATGCAATGACCACTAGTGGTTGATCCATGTGTGGTTTGTGGAAAGAACACACATGCAATGATACTGGTGGATCCATGTGTGGTTTGTGAAAAGAACACACATGCAATGAATCTAGTGTTGGTTTTAGTATCAGAACACACATGCAATGACTCTAGTGGTTGATCCATGTGTGGTTTGTGGAAATAACACACGTGCAATGACTCTAGTGGTTGATCCATGTGTGGTTTGTGGAAAAGAACACACATCCAATGACCACTGGTTGATCCATGTGTGGTTTGTGGAAATAACACACATGCAATGACTCTAGTGGTTGATCCATGTGCGGTTTGTGGAAATAACACACATGCAATGACTGTAATGGATCCATAACTTGTTTATGGAAAAGAACACACATGCGATGACCACTGGTTGATTCATATGTGGTTTGTGGAAAGAACACACACGCAATGACCACTTGTTGATCCATGTGTGGTTTGTGGAAAGAACACACATGCAATGACAGTGGTGGATCCATGTGTGCTTTGTGGATAGAACACACATGCAATGAATCTAGTGCTAGTTTTAGTATAAGAACACACATGCATTGACTCTAGTGGATCCACATGTGGTTTGTGAAAAGAACACACATGCAATGTCCACTGGTTGATCCATAAGTTGTTTGTGAAAAAGAACACACATGCAATGAGACTAGTGGATCCATGTGTGGCTTGTGGAAAAGAACACACATGCAATGATTCTAGTGCTGGTTTGCTGTTTTAGTATAAGAACAAACATGCAATTACTCAAATGGATCCATATGTGGTTTGTGGAAAGAACACACATGCAATGATTGTAATGGATCCATAAGTGGTTTGTGGAAAGAACACACATGCAATGACCACTGGTGGATCCATGTGTGGTTTGTGGAAAGAACACACATGCAATGACCACTAGTGGTTGATCCATGTGTGGTTTGTGGAAAGAACACACATGCAATGATAGTGGTGGATCCATGTGTGGTTTGTGAAAAGAACACACATGCAATGACTCTAGTGTTGGTTTTAGTATAAGAACACACATGCAATGACTCTAGAGGTTGATCCATGTGTGGTTTGTAGAAATAACACACGTGCAATGACTCTAGTGGTTGATCCATGTGTGGTTTGTGGAAATAACACACCTGCAATGACTCTAGTGGTTGATCCATGTGTGTTTTGTGGAAATAACACACATGGAATGACCACTTGTTGATCCATGTGTGGTTTGTGGAAAGAACACACATGCAATGACTGTAATGGATCCATAAGTGGTTTATGGAAAAGAACACACATGCAATGACCACTGGTTGATCCATATGTGGTTTGTGGAAAGAACACACATGCAATGACCACTTGTTGATCCATGTGTGGTTTGTGGAAAGAACACACATGCAACGACAGTGGTGGATCCATGTGTCGTTTGTGGAAAGAACACACATGCAATGACTCTAGTGCTAGTTTTAGTATAAGAACACACATGCAATGACTCTAGTGGGTCCACATGTGGTTTGTGAAAAGAACACACATGCAATGACCACTGGTTGATCCATAAGTTGTTTGTGGAAAAGACCACACATGCAATGAGTCTAGTGGATCCATGTGTGGTTTGTGGAAAAGAACACACATGAAATGACTCTAGTGCTGGTTTGTGGTTTTATTATAAGAACAAACATGCAATTACTCAAATGGATCCATATGTGGTTTGTGGAAAGAACA